>JAJQKJ010000890.1:0-82654 GCA_029574335.1 Rana kukunoris
GTGAACAATGATCGCATTCAATCACATCACTGGATAAAGGTCTCAATCTCCTCAAGAAATGGCGTCTGATTCCTGCTGAAGGACTCCCGGCGGAACCTGAACCCTCACTCCACAATCGCAACTCCCAGCGGCAGAACAGAAGGGAGCAAGTGATTTTTTGTATGCAGATTTGATGCGACTCCTGCTGCTTTTCATTGAGGATTGCCTCCTTTGCTTCTCTTCAACTGACGTACTCTTCCCTTTCTACTAGTCAACCTGGCCAACTTTTGATGTCTTTGATGAATATCCATTTGTCCTGAATGACACCCGGTGTTCGGCTGTTACAATTTTTCTTTGTTTTTTTCCCCATGTTTGGTTACGGGATGCTTACCGTAACTTACTTGCCGCACATCAAGCGGCCTGATCAACCTGAACCGGTTTTTGGTTCAGAAGTTACATGGACTCTTGATCCTTGTCTTTTTGTGTTTTTTCGTTTATTTTTTGTTTTTCATCTCTACAAGCGTTACATACCTGAATTGAGCCTGTCATTGCGGAAAATTACCACTGGATGGCACTGCTGCCCAACTTACCAGAAGAATGACACTTAAAATATGGTCTAACAAACGTGAGGGGGCTAAACAGCCCTTACAAGCGCAGGACCATGTGGAAATCAGCCATAGAAGCCAAATGTGACATTCTGTGCGTACAAGAAACTCATTTCTCCAACGTAAACCCGCCAAATTGTACACATGAAATTTCACATGCTTCATCTATGAAATTAATAACGGGGTCTTGATCGCCTGTAAGGACACATTAACATTTTCTCTTTTACAGGTCCACGCTGATCCCTGCGGCCGCTACCTCATACTGGTAGCGGACATTGACCATGTCACCTACACGCTGGTAAATGTGTATGCACCTAATGTTAGGCCCTTAAGGTTTATCAGGAAAGTCATCAAAAATGCGAAGCAGTTGCAAAAAGGTGGTTAAATAATATGTGGTGACTTTAACATGGTACTGAACGAGGAGCTGGATGTCTCTTCGTGGCCCTCAGGCGGAGACCCTCTCTAGGGCACTGTGTCACGAGGAAAGGCTATTTGACCCCTGGCGGTGCCTGAGGACTACCGAGAGGGACTACACCTTCTACTCTAATGTCCATGATAGCTACTCGAGATTGGATTTCTTCCTGACCGACATGTACACACTACAAAAAAAATCCGAACTGCCGACATCCACAACATCACATGGTCGGACCACGCACCTGTGACTATTGAGGTTGTGGATTCTGGCAAAATATCCCACAGACCACTGTGGCGGAACAACACATTTCTCCTGTCCCCGCCCGAAATTAGGGACGAGATAGGCGAAAAAATAAAAGAATTCTTTCTCATCAATGACAACGGGGAATGTTCACCTATGACAACTTGGTGTACACACAAAGCTTTCACTAGGGGCGCCCTCATACAGGTTGCCTCTAGGGAAAAGAAAAAGAAACAACAACGAATGGCACAACTGCAGGAGTCCATAGCTGACCTAGAATCGCAACACAAAAATCCGCAAACCAGGACCGCTGACGTTCTTCAACGCCTAAATGCCTGTCGTGAGGAATTGCGGCAGGCACTTAGGGTAGACTATGACACCTTCTTTAAGAGACTCAAAGTCTCTTACTACTCCCAGAACAAACAAGGCGGGGAAAATGCTAGCTTCCCAGCTTAAAAAAAGAGAGGCCCCGCTCCAACCTTGCTCACATTAAACACCACAAGCGTGACGTAACATACCACAATCCCAAAGATATCGCCAATGCCTTCAAAAATTATTATGAAGAACTATATAACCTGAACAAAGACCAAACTACACACCAACCGACAGATAAAGAAATTGAAGACTTTCTGCAGGGGGTGCATTTACCCTCTGTGGAGGGCCCTTCTCTACACAAGCTCAACTTGCCCATAACACTGCAGGAAGTAGTGGATGTGATACATTCCCTACCCATGCACAAATCCCCAGGAGCGGACGGATTTTCCGCAGAGTACTACAAGGCATTCTCTGCTATACTCGCCCCCCGATTAGTAGAAATTTACAATATCGCTGCCTCATCAGGGACCTTCCCCACCGAAATGCTCCAAGCTGTTATTGTCACCCTACCCAAACCTGGCAAAGACCCGTCGACCCCCCAAAACTTTAGGCCAATATCCCTCCTGAACTCCGACTTAAAAATATATGCTAAGGTCCTAGCCAATAGACTAATGAATGTTACTCCCTCCCTTATTGATCTTGACCAAGTTGGATTTGTGAAAGGCAGACAAGCACCGGATGGGACCAGACGGATGCTTGACCTCCTACGATTAGCAGAGGCCACACAAACTCCCAGCGCCTTCATAGCCCTTGACGCAGAAAAGGCCTTTGACAGAGTCCATTGGGATACCTGTCAAGGACTTTACATAAGTTTGGAATCTCGGGTTTGATACACTCGGCAATCATGTCGCTGTACTCCACTCCCACAGCCAGGGTTTACTCATCTAGCCTACTGTCTGACTCCTTCTCTCTCTCCAATGGCACTCGTCAAGGCTGCCCACTATCCCCAATCATCTTCTCGTTAGTGATAGAACCATTGGCAGAATACATTAGATCGAACAATAAAATAACGGGTATAGGAATTAACTCTGATATTCATAAAATTGGGCTTTTTGCGGATGACATAATTTTAACTGTCTCCAAACCCGTAGAATCCTTGCCAGCGATACAATCGATCTTACATAAATTTGGGCAAGTATCCTTTTACAAAGTCAACGCAGTTAAATGTCACGCCTTGACACTGAATTTATCTGACAAAGAGAAGAATACTTTAATAACTAGCTTCCCCTGCAACTGGGACCCTCCCTCAATTACTTACTTGGGTGTACAATTAACGGCCTCCTCAAGCAAAATCTATGCAAGCAACTTTCCCCCCCTCCTAAGCAAAGTGGAGGCGGAACTCACCCAGATTGGTGCACTAAACCTCTCCTGGCTGGGAAGGATAGCAGCGTTCCAAATGCAAGTACTCCCCAAACTACTGTACCACTTTAGAACGTTGCCCATCCCGATACCCCAAAAATTCTTTACACAATTAGAGAAATCACTTAGGAAATACATTTGGGGGCATAGAAAGCCCAGGGTGGCATTAGCGCAACTTTACAAGCCCAAACACCTGGGAGGAGTTGGATTACCCAACGCCCAACTGTATTACAGAGCGGCAGTACTGGACCAAATGCGCTACTGGTTCTCTTGCCAATCTGACAATCGGTGGTCAGCAATAGAACATGCGGTCACTCCTGGTCACGATCTCCCTGCACTGGTGATAGCCGCTAGTCTGCATCACAGCCCACTTACCCCGCCTTATCCGACTATACAAGCTGCCTTGAAGGCATGGTCAGCCCTTACTAATGTTCACTTCACTGACGTTCCCACCCAGACCTTGCAAATACCGCTAGCAACATATGAGTACCTCATTCCTGACTTCACGGTTACGGCATGGAAAAAGATAAGGGCGGCACGCTACTCTACGCCCCCGCTGACTGAACAGACTACCGTAGACAGATATAGGACGTTCCAAATACAGCACTATACCAAAATCAATGGGAGGAGACCTATAGAAATTCCGCAGATCCTATGGGACTTTCTGAGGAGCAAAACCCTAAACATACGCAAGGGGATATCCATCTTTTATAAATATGCCTCTCCCCTATATGTTCAAAATAAAAGCCCAAACATGTTAAAATGGGAAAGGGAACTGCAGCTAGAATTCCCACTACATCAGTGGCATGCAGCAATCAAATATAATGGGAAGTAATTCAGTTCTGACCTGGGACATGTTGCTGATAGGGTCTCACATGTGGAGGAAAAGATGGGGGAGTATGCCTCCACCATTAATGCTCTGGTGGACGCTAATGAAAACAATGAGGATGATATTGAAGCACTGAGGGCAAAGATAGCTGAGATGGAGGATAGGTCCAGGAAGAATACTATAAAAATAAGGGGGATCCCTGAGTCGGTTAAGCAGCAAGACCTCCGCAGCTATGTTACTCAGCTATGCACCACAACCCTGCCTGACATGTCTGAATTGGACTTTACCATAGACAGAATACACAGACTTCCTAAACCCTCCTATCTGTCCGATAAATGTCCCTAGGGATGTGATCCTTAGACTACATTTTTACCATACTAAGGAAAGGCTCATGACACTATCGCGCCAATCAGACACAATTCCTGCGCAATATACCAATCTTCAGTTCTATACTGATCTATCACAATATACGCTACAAAAGCGTAGGAATCTCGCTACAATCACCAAAGCCCTCAGGAACCACAAGCTGACCTATAAATGGGGATTCCCGACGAAGCTGATAGTCACAAAGGATGGCAAAGACTTTGTGATGGACTCCCTGGAAAAAGGCCTGGACATATTGAAAGCTTGGGGAATAGTTCCTGATCCGCAACAAAACCCACCCCGACATGTCAACAAGGGAAACCAGGAACAAGAATGGCGCACTGTGGATCGCAGAAATGCTCGCACACACAACTGAGCTGGACTGTACCTACCTGTGTTGTACTTTTCGCTGGAAGAGATCTTTTTTTTTTTTCTTTAATTTTTTTGTATTTTCTCTCTCAGCTCCTAGTTCAATTTTACCCCTGGATTACACTTGAGTGACCGAGAGTCACACTCCTGCACCTTTTTTTTCTAAGGCTTTTGGCCGCTGTTGTTTTGTTATGTTTTTTTTTTGTTTCAACAGTTCTACTCTGCCCTGCCGACCGACCTCGTCCTGATGTCCACCCTGTTCCAGTTTGTCTCAACCTGGTTACCTCCGCAGCGCCCACGCACCACTCCTCCAACGCTGTATGCCTCCTCAGGGACCCAGTTTTCATCTTTTGTAAGTGCCTTGATTGTATCTACCTCTTTAAGCACCTTATTTATGCACCTCCATGGCGGTGAATTTCCTCACCTTAAATTCTAAAGGTCTGAATCATCCGGCCAAAAGGAAGTCCCTATATGGAAAGACGCTCTGCAGTACAACTGTGATGTCTTGTGTGTGCAAGAAACGCACTTCAGCCATACCGCACATCCTAAATGCACCCACCCAAAGTTCCCCCACGTATTCATGGCGAACGCAGACACCAAAAAGAGGGGGGTGATGGTGGCAGTGAGAGATTCTGTAGCTTTTCGTCTTCTGCATACTGTAATAGATCCACAAGGGCGTTATCTACTTCTGATATGTGAGATCAACTCAACTGTGTACACTGTGGCCAATCTATATGCCCCGAATACTAGGCAAGTTAATTTCTTCCACAGGATTATGAGAAAGATACGTGGGGTGCAGAAGGGAGCGTTGGTGGTGTGTGGGGATTTCAACGCCACATCGGACCCATCGATAGACATGACTTCCTCTCCTAAGAGCCCCCCCCCCTCATTGAACGCATCCATACGCTCTCATGAGCTCTATGACGCATGGAGATGTCTTAATGCGAATGAAAGAGACTTCACTTTTTTTTCCCGCAGCTCATGGTTCTTACAGCAGAATTGATATGTTTTTGGTTGATAAGTCATTATTGTTTAAATGTACTGCTGCTAAAATTGGTAGCATCACCTGGTCGGACCACGCCCCAGTGAGCTTGGCTGTGGGGGATCCTTCCCTTCGCAGTCATGCCTACTTATGGAGAGCTAATTCTTATCTATTAAGGGAAGGTCCATCCAGGTCTTGCATAGAATTGAAACTTAAAGATTTTTTTGAACTGAATCACGGATCAGTGGGTGATCCGTTTGTCTTGTGGAATGCCCACAAGGCTTTTATGCGAGGAATTTTGATTCAGATGGGGGCGAGACTTAAGAGGGAGAGGCAGCAGCAAACCGTTCAGCTTATATCTCAAATTGACGACCTAGACAGACAGAATATGGCCCAACCCTCCTCCTCTTTATCCCACCAGATTTCCCAGCTCCGCACGGAGCTCAGGCTCAAATTCCTTGAGGACTTTGAGAAGGCCTCTAGGAGGCTAAAACTTTCCTACTATACAAGTGGTAATAGAGCTGGGAAGCTCCTGGCTAATAGAGTGAAGGGTCACAGAATCAGGTCCCAGATATCCCATATTCTAGAGCCCAGCACCTCTATCAAACAAACTCATCCTCAAGCAATAGCAGACTCATTTAGTCGATACTACAGCTCGCTGTACAATCTCAGAGATGATCAGTCGGTCCCACAGCCCACAGATTCAACGATTTTGGCCTTCCTAGATAATATAAACCTCCCTCAACTTACGCAGGTTCAACTTGCACACCTTAATTCCCCTGTAACAGATTTAGAAGTCAGGAACATTATTAAATCCTTGCCACTCAATAAATCACCGGGCCCTGATGGTTACACAGGGGAGTATTATAGGGCCTTCCAGGACTTGCTTTCTCCACACCTTGCTGGGGTCTTTGGTTCTGCTGCTGCGTCCTCCTCATTTCCCCAAGAAATGCTCAAGGCCACAATTATAGCTCTACCAAAACCGGGGAAGCCTCCGGACGTTCCTCAGAACTTCAGACCGATATCACTACTAAACAATGATGTAAAGATATACGCAAAGCTGTTAGCTGCCAGGTTGGCGCCTATTCTCCCAGATCTTATAGACATCGACCAGTCCGGGTTCACTAAAGGCAGGCAGACGTCAGATGCCACTAGACGTTTGGTCAACCTGATACATCTTGCAAGACGTAGGGGAACGCCTTCTCTGCTCCTATCTTTGGATGCAGAGAAGGCGTTTGACAGGATCCACTGGGGATTTCTGGCTGAGGTGTTGCGGAGATTTGGGTTCCACGGGTGGGTGTTCTCAGCCATCATGGCCCTTTACACACAGCCGTCGGCCCAGGTATTTATCGCGGGGGCTCTATCAGCCCCTTTTGAGATCACAAATGGTACACGCCAGGGGTGCCCACTTTTCACCGCTCATCTTCAATTTAATGATGGAACCCCTGGCTACTAGCATAAGGTCACATCCCCAAATTGCTGGACTGCCGGTGGGCCCGAAAAACCACGTCATAAGCTTATTTGCTGACGACGTTATTTTAATTTTATCTGACGTTGAGTCGTCCTTGGCTGCTGCTCAATCAGTACTGCAAGATTTTTCTGAGGTGTCTTATTACAAAGTGAATGCAGCGAAATCGCATGTACTAAATTTGGGGGTGAATCCTAAAACAGAGGCACTATTACGAAGCAGATTCCCTTACGTGTGGAATGATAAAGGCATTACATACCTTGGGATAACGCTGACACCCAATCCAGAGGACCTGATGGCTGCTAACTACACTCCCTTCCTGACCACTCTTAAAGCTAAATTACAGACACTGGCCAAATCGGAGTTGTCCTGGTTGGGGAGATTGGCAGCTTTCAAGATGTTAATATTACCCCAGCTTCTATATATTTTTAGGACCCTTCCCATACCTGTACCGGGGGTGTACTTTAAATCTATCCAGGGCATCCTAAACAGTTTCCTATGGCAGGGCAAGAGGGCACGGTGTGCCTTTGGGAAGATAATCAAGAGCAAGTTGGCGGGAGGGATAGGACATGTACACTTACAAGACTACTACTTCGCCTCCATCCTGGCCCAATTGTCACACTGGTTTAACCCCGACTCTAGAGTATTATGGAAAGATCTGGAACAAAGACAGGTCCCAAGAGGGAATTTAGCAGATTTTCTGAGGACAGCCACTATTACCGGGTCCTTACATAGGAGATACGCTCCTACGGTCCTGGCATCTCTGAGAGCCTGGTCCCATCTATGTGCAACTAAGGGATGGACGGGACCCACAGAGATGGTCAAATTCCCAATTACTGCTGTCCATAACCTAATACCAAATATTAATCTGGGTGCCTGGAAGGACAATGGTATACATTTCCTGGAAGACACTATGGTGGGCTCTAGGATGCTAACATTTGAAACGCTTCAACAGAGATTTTGCCTCAGTAATACAGACAGGTATAGATACATCCAGATCTCTCAGTTTCTTAGAAAAAATTCCATTACTTCTGAACACCTCCCAGTCAAAATAGCTGAATTCTTTCGCCATCCGAATACTGGGTCTAAGGGTATAACAGTTATGTACAGGGGACTTCAAGAAAAAGATGTCATGGTCAAATCCCCAAACATTTTAGCGTGGGAAAAGGACTTTGGATCGGAATATCCGACCTGCTCATGGGAAAAAGCCATAAAACTTCAGATTGCCTCCACCAAGAGTACAAACCTCTTAGAGATGCACCAAAAATTACTCCTTAGGTGGTATCTTACTCCCCACCGCTTAGCCAAAATGTTCCCCAATGCATCAGCAAATTGCTGGAGACAGTGTGGAGAAAGAGGTACACTTTACCATATACTATGGCAGTGCCCGTTCATTCTCCCACTGTGGTCCCAGGTTGGACTCACGCTCAATAGAGTCTTGGGTCTCTCCCCTCTGTTAGATCCGGCTATGGCGATCCTCTCTGTGGGTATTGATTTAATCCCAGCCTCACAGAGGACTGTTTATGCGCATATCCTCTTGGCTACTCGCCTTGTCATTCTTAGGCATTGGAAATCTATAACCCCTCCCTTGATATCAGAGGTCCTATCCACTATACAGACCCACAGTTTATATGAAAGACTTCAGGCATCCGCCTCCGGAAATTATGAGACAGTGATCAACCTATGGGCTCCATGGTTAGAATGGAAATCCAATAACCAGACAGCTTGACTACCCACCATTTAGTGCGTGGAGGGGCTCGGGTCGGATAGGGCAGAAAATGTTTTAATGTTTTAATGTTATAATGTTATAAGTTACTCATTTCTTTTTGTTTTAAAAACTTTCACTATAACTTCAGAAGAGCATACAATTTACGTCGCGTATGATGGCCTAACTAAACACATGTGGTGGGATAGGACCAGGAAGCAGGGAAGGGGCAGAGGGAGATGGGCTCATCTACTACCGCTAGTCTCCACGACCATGGTGTGGGATCGTGGTAGACTGGCCATAATACCCCAATGCGTTACCCTGCAAATGTCCTACTACTGTTCAATCCAACGCGATACAAGATCTTAATTCATTAATTCACTATGTGGTACCTATTGATATTTACTCCTCTTAGGAAACACTGAGCATTATAGAAAGTACCTTACATTTCCCATGTATGCTTATACCTTGTTTGTATATGTTTTCATGAAAAATTTCAATAAAAATCTATTGAAACTAAATATAATGGGAAGTCCTCAGCATGTGTGGAGCATTGGGATAATGCACAGAAATTGCTACATAGGTGGTACCTAACACCTGTCAGGTTAAATAAAATGGATAATTCTATAACACCACTTTGCTGGAGAAACTGTCAGTTAATGGGGAGCCTACTCCATATCTTTTGGAGCTGTAGAAGAATCATTCAAAGGTTCTGGAAAAGAATACAGTCGATTATCTTTCATGTCACATCCATAAAATACGCCCTTAACCCTGCATTTACTTTGCTGAGTCTGGGAATAGAACACTTTCCACCATTAATGAGAAAGGTGGTTGTACACATATTGTTTGCGGCCCGTATTTCCATAGCAAAAGAATGGCGCACCCACCTAGCTCCAAGCATAACAGAAGTGATCTCTAGGGTGAACTCACAATACACTATGGAAAAAATGTTAGCTTACACTGAAAGAAGATCCCACACCTTCTATAAACACTGGGACATATGGAAAACATCTAAATATGCCCTCTCACACATGTAACTCTGATATATGTAAAATGTAGCTATTATGCCATCTAGTGGTAAATATCGGTATCTAGGTATGTTGTTATACGTTCAATTCAGATCATTGACGATCAATGTTAAAATGTTTCCTTCTTTCCTTTTTTCTTTCTTTCTTTCTTTTTTACCCAGTTCTTGTTTGAGTTTAAATGCATCTAGGTACGCTTATAAGTTTGTTGCGCACCATGGACCCTCGTTAAGGTCCTGGATAGGATACATATTGTTGAAACTGCATCTAGCCTGCTCACAGTAGCACCCGAAGGGGTGACAGGCTTAACCTCCTCCGGAGGTCAACCTATAGAGAATATATGTAACCCACGTTGTGCAATGTCTATATACCCCTGTAAGCTGTACTATTTTATTTTATAACGCTTTATACAACTTGAAATCACCTTTTTGTACCAGCTCTGTATAATATGTTATTAATTTAATAAAAAATTTATGGTTAAAAAAAAGGAAATGTAATTGTTTTAACTGGGGTTACCCTATCCCGGGCTTTCAAAGATCTGTTGATCAGTGGGTTCTGGGCTAACCTCTGATCAAAGAACACTGACAGGGCTGCGACCTGAACCCTTAATGTACTTACTGCCAAGCCCTGATCAACTCCTTCTTGAAGGAAATCCAGGACCATAGGGACTGTTTGGGGAGAACCTTCTCTAAGCTGAGCCCAGTTAGAAAAGACTTTCCAAACCTTAGCATACATTTTTCTTGTGACTGGCTTCCTACTCTGCAAGAGTGTGTCAATCACTTTTTCCGAGCATGTTCTGAGCCTGAGGATCTCCCTCTCAAATACCATGCCGTCAGGGAAAGGAACCCCAGATCTTGATGAAACACTGGTCCCTGGGAGAGGAGATTGCGTCTGGACGGAAGATGTTGCATCCGTTGCTGAGGAGCCATCGACCACCTTTTTAATGTGGGGAACCAGGCCCGCTTTGGCCACCAGGGTACGATCAGGATAAGATATCCCTTTGACCTGGCTAGTTTCTGTAGAACTCTGGGGATGAGAGCCAAAGGAGGAAAGGCATAAGCTAGGGAGAAATCCCACTTCTGTGCTAGGGCATCTATCCCATAAGCGTCCTGTTCTCTGGTGAGGGAGAAGTACCTGTGGACCTTCCTGTTCTTTCTGCAGGCAAACAAGTCTATTTCTGGTCTGCCAAAATGTTGGCTTACCAGAGAAAATACCTCGCTGTTTAACTCCCACTCTCCCTGATGAATAGGCTGCCTGCTGAGGAAGTCTGCTTGAATGTTTAGGGACCCTTTTACATGTACCGCTGAAACTGAGAGAATATTTTTCTCTATGTCCCCCAGGATGTCCTGGGTCAGCCTCATCAGTCTGCTGGACCTTGTCCCCCCTTGATGGTTTAGGTAGGCCACTGCTACTGCATTGTCCGATAGAATTTGTACTTCTCTTCCTAGGACCTGATCCTTGAAGAAGTTTAGGGCTTTCCCTACCGCCAACAGCTCCCTGAAATTGGAGGAAGCTTTGCTCTGTTCCTGATCCCAAGGTCCCTGAGCAAAAAGATCTCCCACATGCGCTCCCCAGCCCCAGGCGCTTGCGTCTGTGGTTAGAATCAATGGATTCTGTTGGGTCCAGGAGCGCCCATTCGCTAGATTGTCTGTGCTGAGCCACCAATCTAGGGAGTACCTTGCTTCTCCTGAAAGGGACATGGTTAGGTCCAGGGATCCTTTTCTCCCGCCCCAGGAGGAGAGAAGGAATCCCTGGAGTTTCCGAGAGTGAAACTGTGCCCAGTGAACCGCTGGGATGCAGGATGACATGAGCCCCAGTATCCTCATGATAGTCCTTAGAGAAACTTCTCTGGTGCTGACCAGAGCCGAGACTGCCTTTTGGACCTTGATGATCTTTTCTTCTGGTAGAAAGATCTTTTGGTTCACTGAGTCCACCCGGTATCCTAGGAATACCTTGGGTTGTGCTGGATCTAGGGAAGATTTTTCTTTGCTGATTAGCCACCCCAGAAATTCTAGCGTGGATAGTACCTTGTCTCGGTCTGCCTGGAGCTGTTTCAAGGCCGGACTGAAAATCAGCATGTCGTCCAAGTACGGTATCAGGGCTATCCTCTGGAGGTGTAGGAATGACACTACGTCGGCCAGAACTTTGGTAAAAATTATTGGACTGGCCGCTAGCCCGAAGGGGAGAGCCCTGAACTGCCAGTGACGGACACCCTGTTTTATCTGTACTGCAAATCTCAAGAATTTTTGATGGGCTGGGGAAATGGGAACATGCAGGTAAGCATCCTTTAGGTCCAATGTAATCATAAGGACTCCCTCTTGGAGGTGTCTTCTGACTGTGTAGATACTCTCCATCCTGAATTTTTTGTAAACCAAAAATTGGTTTAACTTTCGTAGATTTATCTTTCAAAGGTTTTTATTTATTTTAAAGGTATTACAGAGTTTAATACGAGATATACGTTGTGTAAGTGATTAACAAATGTTGATGAGTCAGTTACAATCACTAAGATAGTATGTCAGTCAATACAGCATAAGGGATGCAACATCGTGGATTCGGAACATGCGTTTTGTCCCCCCCCCCTGATGCGGCACCCCACATGGGAACATTAGTACCGCAAGAGAGGGCGGGTGATTGAGACATAAATCCACCACGTCACATAGTTGGATCTTAGCGAGGCAAAGGTAGTAACATTTCAAAGAAGAAAAACAGTAGGCAAGAACATATGCATCAAAGGTACTGCTCATTCAAGAAAAAAAAAAAAAAAAGATAACAGAGGAGTGTGGAAATGCATCGTTACTTGGTATGTACAGTCGGTGTCCAGTCGATCCAGGGCTGCCAGAGCAGTCTAGTTTTTTTTTTTTGAAATATTTTTATTGGAGTTTGCACAGTAAAATAGGATGACGTAACGTGAACAAATAATAAAAAGACAATGTATACGAAACCATGTACATGGGAAAGCATTATACATATCAAATCACAGAGAGATATGGAAAGGGTAGTGATAACTTGAAACAGAAGAAAATACCCATACAATCAGAAAATAAAAATAAAAAAATAACCACAAAGAAAATATAGAGAGAGAGAGAAAAAGTGGAAAACCAGAAGCAGGAATTGAAGAGAGAACAAAACAGAGCTATAAAACCACTATTACCTGTGTATCACAATTACACCTACAGGGGTTGCGGATATACAACCTTGTGTTAGTTTCAGCTTAAGTTACAATCGGTGCGATAGGACATTTAAACTGGCAGGTGATGGATCATTAGGCGTAAAGCACTGTGGAGGGCATGAAAAAGGGTAGGAACGCCAAGGGGCTAGTATCTATGGTTGCTAGGGTCATGGTGGCAGAAGGGCCGAGGGGTCCGACGGATTCAACAGTTTAAGGATACCCAAGGAGTTTGCAAGGTCCCTGTGGAGATACCATTCGGTGTATCGGAACGGAGCAGTCTAGTTTTGAGAGAGTGACCAGAGCTGGCTGCCGTGATGGTCTCATAGCTAAAGTGTAATGTCACCAATTCTATGGCCTGCGTCACGGTAGGTATCGCATCTGACTTCCATTGTCTTGCTATAATTAGTCGGGCTGCCAGGAGGATGTGTGTAGTTGAGTGTCTCATGGGATAAGGGATGTCATCTATGGTCAGGTTGAGAACTCCTAGGGCAGGCGATAGGGGTACATTAATTTTGGTCACGTCAGCAATCAATTGGAAAACATCAGTCCAATAGTTGTTGAGACTTGGGCAGTTCCAAAAAACATGTAGTAGGTCCCCTTTGGTGAGTTTACAGCGCCAACAGGTGTCGGAATAATCAGTGCTAAAGGATGCCAATTTTGTGGGAGTGAGATATCACCTAAGGGAGATTTTCTGGGTTAGTTCCCATAGGGCTGCAGATTTGGTGGCCTTGTATGTAGATTTAAAGGCATAGTGCCATTGATGTTCTGTGAATGTGCTTGAGAGGTCAGATTCCCATTTGAGATGGGGGGTCAGCTTGGAGAAGGTGGATTTGTTGTGAAGGGCAGTGTAGAAGTGAGAGATGCCCTTGATCTTAGAGATGGGGTCAGTGAGATATTCCCACGTTTTGTGAGGGACACCGTAAAGAGGATGAGGTATGGCTCGTAAGGAGTGACGTATCCTGAGATAGGTGAAACGGTCAAACTCTGAGAGATTATACTCGGTCTGTAAGTGAGCAAAGGGCTTGGGACGGCCTTCGTGTAGTAGATCATGGAGATGATGGATCCCTTTAAGGGACCACCTTAGCAGTGGTAAATCTGGTGATAGGAAGTGTAGGGATTCCAAAGGGATTGGAGGGTGGAATAGAGCTAAAATGGCGTTTAGGATAAGGCCTTTGAAGCCAAATTTTTGGAGGACAGCTTCAAGGTACGTCCAGTGAACCCTGTCGAACGCCTTCTCTGCGTCCAAAGATAGGAGCAGAGAAGGCGTTCCGGTGGATTCCGCATGGTGAATTAGGTTAAGCATTCTCCTAGTGGCATCGGACGCCTGCCTGCCCTTTGTGAATCCTGTTTGGTCTTTATGAATGAGGTCTGGCATGATGTCCATTAATCGTGTAGCTATAGTCTTAGCATATATCTTAAGGTCAAGATTGAGTAGGGAAATTGGGCGGAAGTTTTGAGGAACGTTTGGGTCTTTCCCTGGCTTCGGTAAGGTTATGATCAATGCTTTTAGGTATTCATTCGGGAAAGATGAGGAGGAAGCAGCATTGTTGAACACATCAGTAAGCTGGGGTGCTAGTTCGGAGGAGAATTGTTGATAGTATTCTCCTGTCAGGCCGTCTGGGCCAGGGGCTTTACCTTTAGGCAGGGAGGCTATTACTCTACTAACTTCTTGAGTAGTGAATGGGGCATTAAGTTGTTCTAAGTGTTGTACAGTCAGGGAGGGGAGGTTAACAGCCTGGAGAAAGTGGTCGATGTCTGTACGTGTAGGTTGTGGAGTATTGGGGTCTAGTTTAAGATTATATAGGTCGCCATAATAGGTACTGAATGCATCGGCTATGTCCTGTGGGTTTGATAGGGAAAGGTTGGTATGGGGGTGGAAAAGTTGGTGGATTTTAGTTTTGGTCCGTCTGCCTTTTATGCGTTGCGCTAATTTTTTCCCTGCCTTGTTAGAGGTGGAATAAGACGACGCCTTGAGTTTCCTCTGAAGGAACTCATAGGAGTGGAGAAGCAGGGTTTTCAATTCCTGCCGAAGGGAAATCAGGAGTTTCATCTGTGAGTCTGTAGGGTGTGTCTTGTGGGATGCTTCTAAGGTCGCTATCTGAGCCGTATTATTGTATTGTATTGTGGAGTAAAAGAAAAGACTAGAAGAAATGTGACATTCCTATTTCTAATGTATTTATTCTTCTTGGTTAGATAAACTGCCCGACCGTTCAGAGGAGCGTTGATCGATGTCCCCGGTGGAAGAGATATCAGATTGTACTGCCGGATAATTCTATCTGAGATCTTTGGAATGTTCTATAGAATTCCGGCGACAAAATGTGTCTGAATCTAATTCATATATGCAACAAACACAGTTTTGGGCTATCCCTTCAGATGAAATGTATTGGGCATGAAACATTACATTGTTACTTTATCTGAAATCACAAGTTGAGAAGATCTTGGAGTTCTTAAAGGGTCACTAAAGGAAAAAAAATAAAGTAAAAACATGCTGAAATGACTGTTTACAGGGTATAGAGACATACAAGTTAACTGATTCCTTTTTTAAATGATTAAACATAGATACAAATCAATCATATAATGTGCCTGCAGGTTAGTTTCACTTTTGAACTGGCTTCATGTTTCTGCAAAATAGAAATAGACACACAGAACAAAAACAAACAAATCCAGGGCAGTGTTTTGTTTTTAAAATTAATCTGATTGGTTCTGGAAAGTTTTAGACACGCAGTAATGACAGCTTAAACCATCGTGAGAAAGCTCCCAGTATGGTGGTTATAAGGAAACAGACAAGCAGGAAGTGTGGAGAACAGAGCAGGATGACAGCAACTTCAAAGCAAAAACGAACAATGAGGACATGAAACCAGTACTGCAGTAAGGTAAAGGAAGCTATTTAGCTAAAAAAAAAAAAAAAAAAAAGATCCTTTAACCCACAACACAATCAGGAAAGAAGCAGGGAAGCAAGGAAAACAAACCAGTGAGGGTTATGTACTAAAGGCAAATCAACTTTGCACTACAAGTGCAAAGTGCACTTGGAAGTGCAGTTGCTGTAAATATGAGAGGTAGATCTAAAATGAGGGGAAGCTCTGCTGGTTTTATCATCCAATCATGTGCAAGCAAAAATGCCCCCCCCAAGAAATATAAATTGACTAGGCAATGTAACACAGGGAAGACACCTCTATATAATAACATCAATATGGAGTGATAATTCAAGACCCAGATTATGGGTACCACGATAAGTCCCCCCTTTGCGATCCCTCACAATGCTCGCTACAGAAAGAAAGGTTGAACAGAGTTTGATTCCTCATGTAAAAAGGCAATCACAGTCCTGCTCGTAATGCTATGTTGCTGTATAAACATTGTCATTATAACAAATAAACTGTAAAAAAAACAAACAAATTAAATGTACTAAAAAATAACTAAACAAAGAAAAGAAAGAAAACATTTTCCATCAGTCTGATCCAGATTTACAAAGTTCCACTTGCACAACTATTATATTGAACAACTAGAAAGCCAGCATCAAGTAATATTCAATTAGGCCTCAATCTATCCAGTTATAATAATGCCCCTCCCCTGTACCAGTCCATGTATGTACCCCCATGGCCGTTTGAAGGAATTTGGGGGCCCCAAGCAAAATGGGGACCCCCAAGCACCCCCCACACACGCAAAGCCTACATTAAGGCTACATTATTTTTTTACTCTCATGTTCTATGTTTTTCTATTCTTACCTCCCCTTCTTCCCTATAGCGTGGCCAAAATTCTCTTCCTCCTGTCAGTCCGGTGTTCTATCATTATGGGTCCCCAGCCCCCAATCAGATAGTGCCCGGGCTGGGCTGGTTAGCGTGCAGTACAGGAGATTCAGTTTCCTGTGTTCCCGGCCGAACTGAAAGGAAGTGAGCACTCCCTGTCAGTCCGGCCGGGAAAAGGAAACTGAGTCTCCTGTACCACGCCCGGTACCCGGATAATCAACCCCTGATTTTCTCTTCCACTCCAGCATAGACTGAGATTTCTCACATATGGATTTATTTTGTAAATTTGTGTATATGGTAGATATTCCTTTAGCTGAAACTGAGGCGTCCTGGTAGAACATTAAGATCTTTCCAGGTATCAAAGTGAGTAATTTTGGAGTATTCCTCCATAGGTGGTCTATTTGCATAAAAGTATACTGTTCAGAAGGAGGTAAACTATATTTGCTTTGCATCTGCTTAAAAGATTTAAGTTGGGACCCGTCTACCATGTCCTCCAGATAGGGGACGTAACAGGGATTAAACTGATAGGAATAGTACTACTTAACATACCACTTATATTGGGATTGCACAGTACATTACACAGCGCACGTGCAGTGTCCCAAATTGGAAGTAAGAGGACCGACCAAGCATATTTTACCATCTCCCGGTTCCTAAAATCTATTCCACACATCGGCCCCTGATAGGGGACAAAACAGAGATTAAACTGTTAAGAACAAATTTATTTATTTATTTATTTTTTTTTCAATAAAAAGAGGACAGCCTCTGCGAAGCTGGGTATTTTTTGGCCGTGTCAATGAACTCTCATGCACAATGGCTGTAGGCTCATGCATCCTTTTGCGGAGGTGATAAACCTGGTCAGTCAAACCCAAGGCAACATCATCGACCTCTTCCCATGTTTTTTTTTTCTTTTTCTGGAGCGTGTCCTGCAAAGAGTGCTGGATCAGGTCGTAGATGAGCATGAAGAGGAAGAGTTGTGGTCACCTTCACCACCAGAAGCAGTCTGGTTGTTGTTGATTGCTAGACCTGCGGCATCGCAGAGAGAGGAGTCTAAAGAAGAGGAGTCAGAGGAGGAAGGCGGCTTTAAAAAGGTGGAAGACCAACCACAGCAGGTGTCCCAGGGGGCTTGTTGTCACCTTTCAGGGACCCTTGGTGTTGTACGTGGCCGGGTGGAGGAAGAGACATTCAATGACATCAGTGAGGACAAGGAACGGGACAGGGCTAGCTTGGTTTCCAAACTTGTGCAAATGGGGAGTTTGCGGTTGTGCAAATGGACTGTTTGTGGTGTGTTAAACGGGAAGTTTGGTCTGTCAGAGTTTGGTCTGTCACTTACACTACCTGATTGATACAACATCATACCTGATGTTTTAACCTCTTGCCCACCACCAGGCATTTTACTGCTACGGCGCAGTGGAGTTATTTTGGGACGACGTCCCTGGGACGTCGTCCTTCACTTCTGCGATTGCGCGTCCCCTGGGACGCGCTCGCGGAAGTGTCCGTGCTTGCCGGGTCTAGAAGACCCGGCGCATCACGGATCACGGTAAATTGCCACTGATAGCGGCCGTTTACCACGTGATTGCACCGTCAAATGACGGCACGATCACTTGTAAACAAACCGGCGTATTTCTAATACTCTGCAGTACCCCGATACCCTGCAGTACCCCAATACCCTGCAATACCCTGCGCGATACTCTGCAATACCCCAATACCCTGCACAATACTCTGCAGTACCCAAATACTCTACAGTACCCCAATACCCTGCAATACCCCAATACCCTGCGCGATACTCTGCAATACCCCAATACTCTGCAATACCCTGCACAATACTCTGCAATACCCCAATACTCTGCAATACCCATTTTTTTTTTTTAAAGCACCCCTGTCCCCGTGTGCTCGCATGCAGAAGCAAACGCATACGTAAGTCCCGCCCAGATATGAAAACAGTGTTCAAGCTACACATGTGAGGTATCTCTGCGAACGTTAGAGCGAGAGCAATCATTTTGGCCCTAGACCTCCTCTGTAACTAAAAACATGTAACCAATACAAGTAATTAAAGTGTCGCCTATGGGGATTGTTAAGTAGCTAAGTTTGGCGCCATTCCACGAGTGTGCGCAATTTTGAAGGGTATCTATCTACTCGGCGTAACTTCATCTTTCACATTATGAAAAAAAAAAAAAAATGGGCTAACTTTACTGTTTTTTTTTTTTTTTTTAAACATGCGTTCAAAAAATTTCTACGAAAATACCATGCGAGATAAACAGTTGTAACCACCGCCATTGTATTCTCTAGGGTCTTTGCTAAAAAAAGCATATATAATGTTTTGGGATTCTATGTAATTTTCTAGCAAATAAATTACAATTTTTCCATGTAGGAGAGGAATGTCAGAATTGGTCTGAGTGCTCCAGAACGCCTGATGGCGCTTCCTGCATGTTGGGCCTCTGTATGTGGCCACGCTGTGTAAAAGTCTCACACATGTGGTATCGCCATACTCGGGAGGAATAGCAGAATGTGTTTTGGGGTGTAATTTGTGGTATGCATATGCTGTGTGTGAGAAATAACCCACTAATATGACAGAAATATATTTTTTTTATTTATTTTTTTACAGAATTTTCAGGCGTTTTTCTTTTATAGCGCAAAAAAAAAAAAAAAAAAACCCAGAGGTGATCAAATACCACCAAAAGAAAGCTCTATTTGTGTGAAAAAAAAAAAAAAAAAAAAAAGGACAACAAATTCAAATGGGTACAATGTTGTATGATTGAGTAATTGTCATTCAAATTTTGAGAGCACTGAAAGCTGAAAATTGGTCTGGTTAGGAAGGGAGTTTAAGTGCCCAGTGGTCAAGTGGTTAAAGCATGTTATTCCAAACAATTTAGGAATGTTAGGTGATTTATGCCCTTTATGGATTGAAACCTGACTCTGCGTCAACTACGTAACTGTCCATGGGAGTTTTGCCATGGATCCCCCTCCAGGTGTTAGTCCCCTTGAAACAACATTTCCATCACTATTGTGTCCAAAGAGAGTCCCTGTGGGTTTTAAAATTCACCTGCCTATTGAAGTCTATGGCGGTTCGCCCGTTCGCAAATATGTGCATAAATTTGCGTCCGCGAACGGAAAATGTTATGTTCGCGACATCTCTAGAGCTGAGTAGGTTTAATTTCCCTGCTGCCATTCCCGATGTGTTATGGGCTAGTAGGCTACAGACCTAGAATATTATTATATACACATTGTTTTTTTGTTTGTTTGTGTTTGTATTTGTCCAAATTGTAATATCAGATAAAGTAACAATGTAAGCCAGGAGATGGTGGTGGATATAACATTGGAACAATGTTTCTAAGAAAAATCTCCTGTTACGTTTTGTTGTTATGGGTTAAGAATTATTCTGCTGTATCTTCCCTGGTTATGGTTTCATATACAGTTACAATGTAAGGCGGGAGATTGTAGCGGATTTTAAATTGTAACAATGTTTCCGAGTGCGGCGTAACTGTTTACTTAGCGCTGCCACCTAGTGGTCAGTCGGGGTATAACACTGTGTGAGCAGGACACGGCAATGAATATTATGTATACAGTCTGGATTTGGAGATGATCTCTGCAATCCATAAATAAATCAGGATGATAGAAGATAAAAAAAACTGGAGACATCCAGAACCCTGTAGAAAGCCTGACTAAAATATATTTAAATATCCCCAATTCCAATCCTGAATTTAATACAGATCTAATCAGATATTTCCAGCGTTTGATGTTAGAGAGGACTCGGGGACACCCACCTTCTCATATACAGTAAAGAGAAATGTAAATGGTGCTTCCAATCGGTGTAATATACTAGTCGGTACATGTAATAAGGTGTAACGAGATCTCAAATTCTATTCCCTCCACTTTATCTCTTGTGTTCTTACTGCAGGCAAGGGGGTGAGAGATCCATGTGTGTTCTAATCACATTCCTAGTCTAACAAAGCAAGTGTTCAAGAAACGTCCAGAACTGGGATTGGATCGGCTTCTATTTGAAGGTTTACATTTCCTGCCACCTCAATGGTAAGGAACGTTCCATCCAGAGAAGCAGAGCGATCATAGCTCCGGATCTGACCAGGGAATGGACGATTTCTATACAAACAACTGAACTTTTCTTACTGGGGGAATTAGATATTTTGTGACAAATAAGTATTATGAATATTTTCATTTAGTACTCTATAGCGCTTACCCGGTATTTTTCATCTAAAACTGTTTTCAGATTCAAGTTCAAGTCCTGGCCACACACTATGCAATCTCCTCAAGATCACCTCTAAAATGGCTAGAAACGTAAAACTCTGGGAGAAATGTATAGACAGCCCTTTGTATGAGAAGGTGGGTGGCCCTGAGAAGGGCCTTTGTGTAGGTGAAGTAGGTAGGGGACTATGAGGATTTAGCCTCCAAATCCGTAGAGAGTGCGGCCCTGGCGTTTGAGAGCATAGACGACATCCATGGCGGTGACGGTCTTCCTCTTGGCGTGCTCGGTGTAGGTGACGGCATCGCGGATGACATTCTCCAGGAAGACTTTGAGCACTCCGCGGGTCTCCTCATAGATGAGTCCGGAGATGCGCTTGACACCCCCTCTGCGGGCCAAACGTCGGATGGCGGGCTTGGTGATGCCCTGGATGTTGTCCCGGAGCACCTTCCTGTGCCGCTTAGCGCCACCTTTCCCCAGACCCTTCCCTCCTTTACCGCGGCCAGACATGACTACGCTTCTCTGTTAGTACAAAGAACTGAGATTAGCTGACTGGTTGCCCGCCCTCCTTTTATAGAGACTGTGCGGACCTGATAGAAACCATGCTGAGAAAAGGCGCAGTCACACCCATTCACTACACAAAATAGATGTGTTTTTTTTTTTTTTTTTTTATTCCATGTGTTACACATGGAAAAAACAAAACAAACAAAAAAAAAAAAAACACTGATAAACATTCTGCTGTTCTGAAAATTAATAAGGCAACATAATTGTTTCTAGAGAAGACAAATCTATTCTTCCTTCTCAATGGATTTTCCAGGTGTGTATATATATATATATATACCCTTCCCAGCAAAAATCCACAATCTCCAGATATACGAATTTGTCAATAATAATGTCATGTTTAAAAAAATAAAAAATAAAAATAAAACAATACTCTGAAAAAGAAACATATATACGGGGATACCACAGCATATTAAAATTCGGCAGAGAATTTTACATTCTCTGAACTTTTTAAACCTTTGGCAGAGTGCATGGTACAAAGTGGACATTGATCTGGTTGTTCAGTTCAGACGTGAAATAGTTACTTTATTGATTAAATATAATAAAACACACACAAAAAAAAAAAAAAAAAAAAAAACAAACAAACACAAAGAAAGACACTTATATCAAATAGCAAGTGTGCATCGATGGAACCAATAGTACACTTAAGATATTGGTTCCGTCAATGCACATGATTTAATATTGTTTGATACCTTTAACACTGCATTTGTGTGTGTTTTATTATACGTTTAAGAATTTTGTAGCTTAATATAGTAGCTGATTTTTAACCGAATGGTCATTAATTTTGATTATTACTCACTTAAGATATATCGTATTTTACCAAGCGTTTGTTATAGCTGGAAAGGGCTCGACAACTATCTCAATATATATAGATTATATATATATATATATAGTACATATTTATCGGTGTCATGGTTACTATTTATTTCTCGTTATACATATGTTGGTTGGGATAGGAGGATAATATTTCTGATAAATGTCTGAAAGAGAAAGAAGGAATATCAGTCAGTGACATTTCATGATGAGATCTGATATGTGATCATGACGTTATTTCTCCATCATATAAACAAGTATAGATCTATGATAGAAGACATTTCTCTATCATGTTCTGTGTGAAGCAGCGATGAGATCCCGGATCCTGAGAACATATAGAAGTGTTTTCTCATGGCTCAGTAACAGACAGAAATGTTTCCTAATCATTCCGGACTAATGCAAATTAAAGTGCTAATCCTATTTCTCCGGTAAATGTCTCACCCGATCATCTCCTCGGTGTCGGATTTGGCGGTATAAGATCTACACAATTCAGGCGGGCAAATTTGAAATCCGAGCCAATCACAGCTGTGGGCGGCTTCTTGTTATGAAAACTCCATAGAAATGTATCCCGAGATCTGTTCTCAGTCCAGAAAACACTTGTTCAGTAGACTTTCCATTCATCTCTATAGCAGGGCCGAGTCTGATATCAAACCAAAACAATTCGGAAATGACCATTTCCAACGTATTTCTTATTCTTGGTAAATAAGTGCCCTAAAATGAAGGGGGCCAAGTTGGTCAATGTCCCCGCGGAAGGGTCGTCTGAGTGGTTTTGAGATGACCTGTAACGGTCTACCGAACTCCTGAGCTACATTTCTACTAAGAAATTAGAACATTGAGCCAATCATAGTTCTTGCAGATTGCGTTAGATTGTTTTTTCTTCTGATAACTCTGAAGGAGGCGAGGAGATCTGTGTCCCTTCTCAGTTGGAAGGATTATGGTTTAGCATGTATGGAATGAAATCGAATCATCCGTCAGAACTAATGGACGGAGAGCAATGAAGATCATTCCCTGCAAGATCACTCTGATCTATAAACTGCCATGAAATGAGAGAACAATCAGATCTCCCGATAACAATGCATGTGTGTCTCTATATGGAGGGGGTATAATACGGCTGAATCTTCCTACTTTACTACTCACGTGTAAGAAGTGTGAATACGAATACAAAGTGTTTGCTTTTAGAGTGAGGAATGGAAACAATGTTATGTGTGTGTCAGGCTCTTTGTATGGAGAGGTGGGTGGCTCTTAGAAGAGCCTTTGTTGTGTTGGGTAATGGAGGGGAATCAAGTGATCGGGATTACTTGGATTTGGTGGCCTTGTGGCTCTCGGTCTTCTTGGGCAGTAGCACGGCCTGGATGTTGGGCAGGACTCCTCCCTGGGCGATGGTGACACCGCCCAGCAGCTTGTTGAGCTCCTCGTCGTTGCGGACAGCCAGCTGGAGGTGCCGGGGGATGATGCGGGTCTTCTTGTTGTCGCGGGCGGCGTTGCCGGCCAGCTCCAGGATCTCAGCCGTCAGATACTCGAGGACGGCGGCCAGATACACGGGAGCACCGGCCCCAACCCGCTCGGCATAGTTGCCCTTCCTGAGCAGACGGTGAACACGACCGACTGGGAACTGCAGACCAGCCCGGGATGACCGGGTCTTTGCCTTAGCCCGAACCTTGCCTCCTTGTTTGCCGCGTCCTGACATTGTAAATAGTTGATCGGGTTACTCAATGGAGAATATCACTTCGCAGGTCACTCCTCTTTATTTATACACTCAGTACTCTGACGGCAAACGCTGCGATTGGTCACGTTCGAATCCAGCCAATAGCGTTCAGACTTGTCTCTAGACCAATCTGTAAAAGAGGGTATGAAGCCATGACGTCACTCTCCATCACATGACTGAGTCTTCCAATAGAAGAGTGAGGAGGGGTGTGGACTCATTTGCATAGGACGCCTATATAAGCAACACACGAGGGCGGCTCCAGCACACTTTCCCTTTGTTGATCGGAGAGAATTTCATAGTTCTAATCATGCCTGAACCAGCCAAGTCCGCCCCGGCGCCCAAGAAGGGTTCCAAGAAAGCAGTGACCAAGAGCCAAAAGAAGGACGGCAAGAAGCGGAGGAAGAGCAGGAAGGAGAGTTATGCCATCTACGTGTACAAGGTGCTCAAGCAGGTCCACCCCGACACCGGCATCTCCTCCAAGGCCATGGGCATCATGAACTCCTTCGTCAATGACATCTTCGAGCGCATCGCCGGAGAATCTTCCCGCCTGGCTCATTACAACAAGCGCCGCACCATCACCTCCCGGGAGATCCAGACGGCCGTCCGCCTCCTCCTGCCCGGAGAGCTGGCCAAGCACGCCGTCTCCGAGGGCACCAAGGCCGTCACCAAGTACACCAGCGCCAAGTAATCCCCCATCATCATCATTCCAACACAAGACACAAAGGCTCTTCTAAGAGCCACCCACCATTTCCATCAATGAGCTGTTTCACATTGTATCAATTAGAGATTCTAAACATTAGTGAAAAATAAAGTAATTATATGATATGAATCGTGTGTACAATCTGATGGAATTAATACATTTGTGGATGTATTGGAATAAATCCATCCGAATACCAGCTAGTCCCTTTGTTGAGGAATTCCAGAAGGTTTTGTTTTCCCTTTCTCCCACTTAGTCCCGTTCTGTAGAATAGATATCCAGAAGATTTAATTTATACATGACTATTGTCGGCTAGTGTGAAAAAAAGCCATCTTTCCCGTGTTAAAGGCTTGCATTGTATCACCACTAGGTGTCAGTGTTGGTCAGGGAATACCTGAGAGTTTATTTTACGAAAATAGAAAACAGATTATTACATTACACATCTATAATATCTTCTTTTCATTGCATCATTTTTGACCGATAAGCTAATTTTCCGTTTTATAAATGATCTGAAACGCTTCACAAATCGTGCTAATGTCTGAAGACACATATACAGGGGGATGCTTACATAGGAGGAATAGCTCAGGATTAGAGTTGAGCGGACACCTGGATGTTCGGGTTCGAGTCCGAACCCAAAGTTTAAAAAAAAAAAAAGTTTGGGTTCGGGAACCCGGACCCGAACTCCGAACCCCATTGAAGTCAATGGGACACAGACTTTAAACAAAAAAAAAGCGCGGAGGTCCCCCACAAATTCAATAACCAGACCCTTTAGGTCTGGTATGGATATTAAGGGGAACCCCCACCGTCAATTTAAAAGAAAAAAATGACGTGGAGTTCCCCCCAATTATCCATAACTAGACTCTTCAGGTCTGGTGTGGAATTTAAGGGGAACTCCACCCCAAATGTAAAAAAAAAAATGGTGTGGAGTTCCCCCTAAAATCCACACCAGACCCCTTATCCGAGCACATTGACCTGGCCGGCCGCAGAAAAGAGGGGGGGGGGGACAGAGTGCGCCTCCCCCCTCTCCTGAACCACACCAGGCTACATGCCCTCAACATTGGGAGGGTGCTTTGGGGTGCCCCCCAAAGCCCCTTGTCCCCATGTTGATGGGGACAAGGGTCTCTTCCCCACAACCCTTGCTCGGTGGTTGTGGGGGTATGCGGGGAGGGGGCTTATCAGAATTTGGAAGACCCCTTAAACAAAGGGGCTGCCCAGATCCTGCTCCCCCCCCCTGTGAAATGGTAATTGTACCTCTACCATTTCACGAAAAAAGTGTAGTTTTTTCTTTAAAATAAAACACACACACCGTAGAACAAAATATTTTTTTTTTTCATTCTTTATTAAACCAAATTAAAATCCAGCTGAGAAGATCCATGATCGATGCTGCTCACTGCTCCAACGTTGTCTTTTATCCAGCGCCGGGTGATGTCTCCAGCGACAGGTGGTCTTTCCAGCGACGGGTGATCGGTCCAGCGACGGGTGTACTGTTCTCTCCAGCGATGGGTCCAGCGAAGATCCATCCACTCAGAGCACAGCTCCGCGAATGACGCGGCGGAGCTTGACGTTTCTTTTATAGGGGAGGCGGGCCACGCGTCACGTGACCCCGTCCCCCTCTGACGCACACTGTGCTACGTCACTGGAATAGCCCAATCCTTACTAAGGAATAGCACTCTGTCCCCCCCCTCTTTTCTGCGGCCGGCCAGTTCAATGTGCTCAGATAAGGGGTCTGATGTGGATTTTAGGAGGAACTCCACGCCATTTTTTTTTAATTTGGGGTGGAGTTCCCCTTAAATTCCACACCAGACCTGAAGGGTGTGGTTATTGATATTTGGGGGGTACCTCATGTCATTTTTTTTTTTAATTGACGGCGGGGTTTCCCTTAATATTCATAATAGGCCTAAAGGGTCTGGTTATTGAATTTGCGGGGACCCCCGCACATTTTTTTGTTTCCCGGACCCAAACTTTTATCAATTATTCGGGTCCGGGTTTGGGAAAAACCCAAAGTCCGTACTGAACCCGAACTTTACAGTTCGGGTTCACTCAACACTACTCAGGATTCATTACCAATACACCCCTGTTGATGTTTGTTATACATCATCAACTTCCTTTATGGGAGTCCAAATATAATACATATCACCATAAATCGGAGGAGAGACTGTTGCCTCTGTTTGTGTCATCTAATTTACTGAAATATTGGGCACAAATGATCCATTCTCAATGTTTCTGATTCCCTACACTGAGAAAAGGAGTCTCTAATCTTTGATTTTGAACATATTTCTTTAAATTGTAATCTTCATTAGTAGGACCCTGGTATTCCGTTTTGTATTTGACTGCATTGCGATTGTACTGTCAGACTTTTTTTTATTGTAAAGACTAAAGAGCTGTGCACATTGTTGGCGCTATACAAATCCTATATAGTAATAAAATTGTGTGTTAATGTAGTACACCAGCGCCAAGCAAATTCCCATCATCCAAACAGGACACACGTGCTCTTCTACATGTACTACATATCAGAGCGGTCATCTCCTAATGTTAACATGATATCATGAGAATTATAGTTCAAATAATGTTTTTGGTGTATTTTTTGACAAATAAAACCTTAATGTAAATGAATAGGATTGATTATGGCATTTAGAGATGTCGCCCTGTGTCCATTCCCTCAAATCCCCCGGTAGGAGTTAGCGGCACACCGATCATAATGTTTACATGGGGAATAGATTGAAAGGGGGGTGTAAATCCAGCAATAGGTGTTCATGACACGGGTGGGGGACGATTCATTGTCTGCTCAGCGATCTTAGTACATAATTGTACTGGATAGAACAAGCAGTACACGTCACATTTCTACCTGTTATTCACAAAGAACGGAATAATCCAATCAGTGAGATCGGAGGAGGATTTTCTGTCATCTCATTTGCTGTATTATGGTGACAATCAGTCCAATGTCAGAGATCCTAAATCTTACACATTGTATGATGTGGAGGGAACTCCCCTCCCCCACCCCACACAAAGAAGGCAATTCTACTAACACAGATAACGGGCAGATTTTGGCGGGCCTTTTAAAAATGCCGCTTTTTTTTACGAAAGGGGTGTCAGTTAGTTCTCCAATCAGAAGACAGTGATGTGTATAAATAGACGCCGCACAGCCCGTATTCTCTCATACTTGTGTTTCATCAACAATGGCAAGAACCAAGCAGACCGCTCGTAAGTCCACCGGAGGGAAAGCTCCCCGCAAGCAGCTGGCCACCAAAGCCGCCCGCAAGAGCGCCCCGGCCACCGGCGGAGTCAAGAAGCCTCACCGCTACAGGCCCGGCACCGTCGCTCTCCGAGAGATCCGACGCTACCAGAAATCCACCGAGCTGCTCATCCGCAAGCTGCCCTTCCAGCGCCTCGTCCGAGAGATCGCCCAGGACTTCAAGACCGACCTGCGCTTCCAGAGCTCCGCCGTCATGGCTCTGCAGGAGGCCTCCGAGGCTTATCTCGTCGGACTCTTCGAGGACACCAACCTCTGCGCCATCCACGCCAAGAGGGTCACCATCATGCCCAAAGACATACAGCTGGCACGCCGCATCCGTGGAGAGAGGGCATAATACACTCCGCCGACATCCTCATCACCCCCCTACACTCAAAAACAAAGGCTCTTCTCAGAGCCACCACATCCTCCTCAAAAAGAGCTCCATACCGTCTCCTCACCACTACTACATCATACAAATACCTTCTCTACGCCCCCCCCCATCACATGTATTTAATTATTTTCATTGTATGTTCTACTCTCTTCATGTCTGTGTCAAGTAGAAATAGGAGTGTTTGGAGGATCGCTCACATGACTTCATTCTTTGCACTCATCTCTAACATTCCTAAAATAATTACAAAGTAACAATTCACACTTTTCTCTAGGAAGGAAATCTTTTCTCGCGCCGCTCTGTTCCCAACATACTACAATGTAACAATATGTAGCAGAGGAAAACAAAACAAGTTCCTAGAACGTTCCTGTTCATATCTCTACTTCTCTCATCATTACCAGGAGATCGGGAAAGAAAACATGTTCAAGATAAATAAAAAGGCACCCCTCCCCCTCCTTTAAACAGATTCCGGGATCACCTATTTCTCAGCTCGGGTCTATAAATGATACAACTGACTAGTAATGAATCTCACACTCAATATTCATTCTTCTGCATGAAGAAGATATTGTTCTACCACAGGAATCTCTCCTCTCCTATTCTCCAATCTTCCCTCTCACACGCACAGGTGACATTGTTACACCTTCCTTTTTGTGTATGTCAGCCAATCACCAGATAGTGATCAGTACTGTGATTGCACAACACCATTCTCTGCAAACTGCACAGCGATGAGATTTCGGCGGGCAATTTGAAAATAGTCTGATCAGCCAATCACAGCCTCTCGTAGTTCATGTGTTAGCGAAAAATACCATGTATGTCATTTTATGGGGAGCTTTCTAAAAGCGGAGCCGTGAAATAAAATTGCAATCCAAATGTGACATCGGGGCTATTAATCATCGTCATATTATTTTGGGGTGACAATACGGAATTCTATGACAGCGAAGAGTCCCTTCTCCGCATAACACGATTATTTTGTTGCTGATCATTCCAACATGCCCGATCACTACAACGATTTTCCTTATGCCGAGTACATGAAATATTGAAGATCCTGAACGACCATCTAGAAAGATTAAGTGTGAATAATACCCCCCCCCAGATACCAGACAGTGAGCGGGAATTGTCGGGGATTTCCAGGGGCCCAGAACACGTTTTATACCAGGAGGGATCTCTAATAAACCTTTGTGCGATTTATCATATCAAATCGGAGATTCTCTGCAAGGGACACATGTACAATGTGGGATGGAAACGTGTGATCTCATCTAGACTGTGTGCAAAGTCTATATGGCCCCTGGTGGGTGTAGGTATGTGTGGCTCTGTTAGGAGGAGGTGGGTGGCTCTGAGAAGAGCCTTTGGGGGGTGGAGATGAAGGGGGTGTCTGGCTATTGCTATCTTTATTTCTTCTTCGGAGCGGCCTTCTTGGGCTTGGCTGCTGTCTTGGGTTTAGCCACCTTCTTAGCCGGACTTTTGGCGGCTTTTTTCGGCTTGGCTGCAGCTTTGGGCTTTTTGGGGCTCTTTGTCGCCTTCTTGGCGGGAGTAGCTGCAGGCTTTGCCGGTTTCTTGGCGGCCTTCTTGGGGCTCTTAGCGACCTTCTTGGGGCTCTTGGCCGCTTTGCTGGGGGCTTTCTTCTTGGGGGACTTGGCCGGCTTCTTGGCTGCCGCAGGTTTCTTGGGCTTGGCCGCAGCCGATGGCTTCTTGTTGGCGATTTTCTTGGCCTTGTCGCCCTCTTGCTGCTTCTTGTTGATCTTGAAGGATCCGGAGGCGCCATGTCCTTTGACCTGGACGAGGCTGCCCTTAGTCACCAGCCCCCTGATGCCGGCCTTGAGGCGGCTGTTGTTCTTCTCCACATCGTATCCTCCGGCGGACAGGACCTTCTTGAGGGCGGCCAGGGAGACCCCGCTGCGCTCTTTGGAAGCGGCCACGGCTTGGAGTAGGAGCTCGGACACGCTTGGACCGGACGGCTTCTTGCTGCCTTTCTTGGCTCCTCCGGCTGCTGCCTTCTTAGCCGGCTTCTTCTTGGCGGCGGGCTCCGCTGGAGGAGCGGCGGCTGGGGCGCTCTCAGTCTCAGTCATGATTCTGCAAAAGTACAAATACTAGATACAATTGGTTGCGCCGCTCTGGCTTATATAAAGACGTTCTGCACTGCTATTGGTTGGTACAAAGCTTTAGTCTGTACTGCTATTGGTCGCACATACGACACGCCCACTCACTGTCACTCCTGAGTTGGTGAATCTTCTCTCTCTTGTTGTGTTTTCCAGGCAAAGAGAAAAACGATTTTATTCCCAAATAAAACCATGTCCGATCGTTATCGGGGACCCGATCTGCTCACTGGACTGTCACTTATCGGGGGTCACTTACAGCTGTCGGGAGCTGCTGAGGAGGCTGAACACAGAGGCTGCAAACACAGCCATCCTCCCGAGTGTGTGTCCCATCCTTCCTCCTATCTTCTTTTCTACACAAATTCTACACAGAAAACAATCTTCTCACATCTCCCACTAGAATGATCTTCACATTAGATGAGTGGAGAGTGACCATCAGGAAACATTTCCCCCTAATACAGAACTCTGCTCATCTATAGCTGAGTAGAAGGAGCCTGGAACAAAAACACGAGCCGGTGACAGGAGATCTTCCTTGTGTGATGTGATGGCAGATATTGTTATACATACAAATGTCTCAGCTGATTACACAATGTCATGTTTGATGTTCTATATATTATTATCTGGTCACGATGATACATATATTGTTATCCAGATGCTTTGAGTATGTTTATCCATCTGTGTTACTACACAGCTATATAGTCTACCCAGGGATCGTGTTTGCTTTGTATCCTCTATCTAGAATATAAGTGTTTCGGTGATCAGAGAGCCAATCCATCAACGTTGGATCCCCCAAAAGATCATTTATTTCTAGGCAATAATAATAATAATAATAATAATAAAATGGAAATTTTTCAGGGCAGGCTTTCAGATTGTTCCCTTCCTCTCAGATCCAAAACAAACTAAAAGTAAAGGGAAAACACCAAAAGTTTGAACCTGGGGATTTAAATATTAGACTCCCTTTATGCAATTTCCACCCCCCCCCCCCCCCCTGTATCCCAGTATGTTAGCATCTCTTCTCTGCATCCTCAATATCTCCTCTGTATCTCCCAGTGTGGATGAATTCCGGTTAATCCTTAAAATATACAGCACTAAAAACGTTCACTGATCAAATGATCCCAAGAACATGACAAGTACATACATCTCCAAAAACCCAAATATGAATTCTAAATATAGTGCTAGATAACTACTAGATTATTCAGGAAAAACAAAAAAATAAATAAAAAAATAGATAGATACCCAACAACTTCACACACGATGTCCAGCCTCTTCCCCCAACTTTATTCTGACTTATACTCAATAAATAGCACACCGCTCCTTCCTATCACTAATAACAGCGCCCCACCGTATGTACAAAAGCATCGCTCCTCTACATCCCGAATAGCACCTCTCATCTCTATGCTAATTAGCAGGACTCTCCATAAATAGGACCTGTCACCTGAGCAATACTATCACGTAGGGGGAGGGGAGACATTGGGGATGAAAACACCGCCAATATCTCCATAAAGAAAAAAACTATCCATCCAACTGGGACACCTTGCAGTTGCTCTGTGTTCCATATTTGCGGTATACAAACACCACACATGAACCATTGTTATGTTATGCAAGTCCTGTAAGTTGTTTTATACCAGAGAGGGGCCTGGAAATGATCCTCTGGAGATTTACTCTGATCACTGACAATATTCAATAAAAATGAATAATACAAACAGATCCCACTCTATTCCAAATAAAGGTGACCTGGCGGTGAAAGGATACATGACATCTGTACTGAGATCGGAGAAGAGATACAATGTGATTTATTGTAACTTTTCCCTTCCTAATTCCCGAGATGTGTTTACAATGTAGACTTTGGTATACCCCTGCGGCTCTCCTGACCGGGGGGGGGGGGTTCACGCTGAATGCGCAAAAACAAACAAACACAGAGGTGATCAAATACCACAAAAAGAAAGCTCTATTTGTAGGGGAAAAACGGACGCCAATTTTGTTTGGGTACAGTGTAACATGACCGCGCAATTGTCATTCAAAGTGTGACAGTGCTGAAAGCTGAAAATTGGCTTGGGCGGGAAGGTGCGTAAGTGCCTGGTATGGAAGAAGATATATACACATCCCAGCTATGTGCTGCTACATCTGCCTGCAGGCCATTAGTATGTCTGGAAGGAGAACAAGGAGAGGCAGACAGTCACACGATGATACAAGAGGGCAAGCAGGCTCCTCGTCTAGAGGCAACAGTGCTGGTCGTAGACACAGTGCATCATCATCAGCACGTGGCCATGGGACACGCTTGTCCTTTCTTTTTGGCAGCTGGCCGTGTTGAGAAGCAACATGCCAAACACTTGGTAGAGTGGATGACCAAGCCATCCTCATCCTCCTCATCCTCTCTCACCCAGGCTCAGGGTACTCTGTCTGGCAAAACAGCTGCCAATGTGGCCTCTTTCCTTGGCTCAATGGCATCAGTCACTCCTTCCCTAGCCCCATTATGTCCTCCTGAGGAGTCTCCCAAACTGTTTGACCACAGTGTTGGGGTACATGCTGCAGGAGGATATGCAGCATTTTGAAGGCTCCAATGATGGTACCCAGCTAGGGGAAGGCAGTAACATGAGACCAGAGAGAGGGGGTGCCCAAGAAACACAGCAATCTGAGAGTCATGTTCCCCCAGCTGCAGCATACTGACATACTGGTTTGCTCCTGAGGAGGGAGGGGATGATGAGGTCAATAGAAGATTATGGGGCCCCTGGGCTTACAGATGGCCACCATGCCAGGAGGCAGTGCAGAGGCGGGGCAGCTAAAATATCAGGATGTTCACATTAAAAGCATGTTGGCTTCCGACATATCAGGGACAGATGTAATACAAACATAGATTTATACATATTGTCCCTGGTTTTACTGGGCCTGGCAACCCTCATGGGGCCCCCTAGTGGCACGGGGCCCTCGGGCAGTGCCCGAGTGACTCAATGGTCAGTCCGCCCCTGGCTGTCACTGACTCCACGTGGGTGCCTGATAGGAAAGGGAAGGAGGAGGAAAAGGAGGAGGCACATCTCCAACAAGATAGGATGCCCTCCAGGGGCCAGCTTAAGGGCAGCACACCAACTGCATCACACTGCAGAGCTCTGTCTCTTTGCGCTATTCCCAAATTTCTTTGGTGTGGGCCTTTTTTTGAGACAAGTGTATCAGATAGCACAACTGCTATTTGCAACATATGTCTCAAAGGGTATCTTGCATGGCCAAAACATCACCTGCATGGGCACCACATGCTTGACCAGACATATGTCAACCTGCCACACAGTTCATTGGCAAGCAAACCTAAAAGACCTACACGAAAGAACAAAGCAGACCTCTCCTTGCGCCTTATCAGCTGGGATCTCAAACCCCACAATACCTTCAGTCCTCTCTGAAACCTGCACTGAGAGGAATGAAGGTGTAGAATTAGGTGTGTCACAGCCAAGTACTTTGTGGGCAATCTGTATTGGTACACCAACATCAGATTGTACCAGGCAAATTTCCCTGCCCCAGCTGCTGCAGCGCCAAAATAAGTTTTCTCCCAGCCACATGCCCATGCCCATGCTAGCTTGGCTAAATTGCTAGCACTTCAACTGCTACCATTTCAGTTGAAGAACTCTGCCCCCTTCTGTGAGTTTGTGGAATGTGCAGTACCTCAGTGGCAGCTTCCCAAACACCACTTTTTCTCATGGAAGGCAATTCTGGCTCTCTACCGGCATGTGGAAGGCAATGTCCATGCCTCGGTGGACAGGACGGTCATGTATTTCCGCCACCATGCCTCCAAAATTCTACTACTGGTGATTCTGACACACCTCTCTCCTCCACCCCTTCCTCTTCTTCCTCTGTGGCCTCTTCCTGTGCTTTGTCCTCGGAACCAGCGGTGATCCCTGGGAGTTCAAGGGGCTATGGAAGTACACAGGTAAAAAGATGCCATGTGGTGTTTGAGCTGGTGTGCTTGGGGGACAGGAGCCACACTGGGGCAGAGGTTCTGTCAGCTCTCCAGGGTCAGGCTCAGAGGTGGTTGACACCACACCAGCTTAAGCCAGGAATGGTGGTTTTGAGACAATGGCACCAACCTCCTCTACACCCTGTGACAGGGACAACTGACCCATGTGCCCTGTTTAGCTCACGTGGTGCAGCCATTCTTGGGCAGGTACCCAGGCTTACAGGATGTTCCTGAAGAAGGCCAGGAAACTCTGTGTGCATTTCTGTTGGTCATATAATGCACATGCTCAGCTGGCTGACCTCCAAATAGAATATAACCTGCCCGAAAACCGCTTAATCTGTGACATGCCCACTAGGTGGAACTCTACATTGGCCATGCTGCAGTGGCTGCACATGCAGCAGAGGGCCATCGATGAGTATCTGTGCCAATATGGCACCAGGACAGGGTCAGGGATACTTGTTTTCCCCCTATGCCAGTGGGCCATGATCAGGGATGCATGCACTGTCCTGTCACCATTTAAAGGCAGCCATGAGGATGCTGAGCAGTGACAGTGCATGCATCAGTAACACTATCCCTCTCATCCACCTGTTGGAGCACATGCTGCATGAAATAATGGACAGGGCACTTGAGGCAGAACAGAGGGAGGAAGAGGAGGACTTCCTTACCTCTCAAGGCCCCATTTATCCAGACAGTGTACCTGCTGGCCTGCCTATCACACGGGAAGAGGACGAGGAGGAGGAGGATGATTGTGTCAGCATGGAGGTGGAGCCTAGCACTCATCATCAGCAGCAGTCTTCAAGGGATCAATTACGGTCAAAAGGTTACCCATGGACTTGTATGTGACTGGGAGGAGGTGGCTGCGGATCATGTCGTCCTGAGTAGGGATGAGCCGAACACCCCCGGGTTTGGTTCGCACCAGAACGTTCGAACAGACTGCGGGTTCGCGCGAACATTTCGAACCCCATTGAAGTCTATGGGACCCGAACGTTCGAATTCAAAAACGGTCATTTTAAAGACCAAAATTCAATTAAATGTTGGAAAACGTCGTTCAGAACCCGGGTCTTGCCCCAGGGAACATGTATCAATGGCATTTTTTATTTAAAACAGCCGTTTTTTTGCGGAGCAGCCATTTTAATGATGCTTAAAGTGAAAAAAAAAAATCCTTTAAATATCACACCTGCTGGGTGTCTATAGTAGTGGCACGTGTTTAGAAATGTCCCTGCACAACATGAAAGGACCAAAAAAAAAAGTAATTAATGCTACTTGCGCAAGTTCTGTGTGGCAACATTATGTTGAATATTTTAGCGGTGGTAGGGGGCCATTATTGTTGTGTGAAAGAACATTTTTAGAAAAACGGGCACCCCTCAAACATACTGTGATTGGAGCGCAACAAGGAGCCACGTGCAAAGTATTGCATCAACAATTGTTATTAGGCGCCCCTGTTTAACAGGGGCAGAAAAATTGTGCCTTGGGCACAACACAGCACTTGCAACCCCTCCCAATAACTCCAATTGGAGCGCAACAAGGAGCCACGTACAAATTATTGCATCAAAAATTGTTATTAGGCGCCCCTGTTAAACAGGGGCTGCAAAATTGGGCCTTGGGCACAACACAACACTGCAACCCCTCCCAATAACTCCAATTGGAGCGCAACAAGGAGCCACGTACAAAGTATTGCAACAAAAATTGTTATTAGGCGCCCCTGTTAAACAGGGGCAGAAAAATTGTGCCTTATCCACAACACAACACTTGCAACCCCTCCCAATAACTCCAATTGGAGCGCAACAAGGAGCCCCGTACAAATTATTGCATCAAAAATTGTTATTAGGCGCCCCTGTTAAACAGGGGCTGAAAAATTGTGCCTTGGGCACAACACAACACTTGCAACCCCTCTCAATAACTGCAATTGGAGCGCAACAAGGAGCCACGTGCAAAGTATTGCAACAAAAATTGTTATTAGGCGCCCCTGATAAACAGGGGCTGAAAAATTGTGCCTTAGGCACTGGTGGCGGAGCCCAGAAACACAACATGTCTTACTAGCTATCAGCAAGAAAAGTGAGGAGGAAAAGGATGTTCCATCAGCAGCAAAAGAGGACAGTCACTCAGCATCAGCAGTCTAAAAGGGATCCGACATTTCAACAAAATATATATTGTTCATTAACATCAGCATCAGGTGCTTGGTAGCTGGTGTTGATCCAAGCCTGATTCATTTTGATGAAGGTCAGTCGATCAACAGAGCTGGTGGAGAGGCGCACCCTGTGATCAGTGACAAAGCCTCCAGCAGCACTGAATGTCCGTTCTGAAAGAACACTGGATGCAGGGCAAGCCAGTAGCTCAATTGCGTACTGGGCAAGCTCTGGCCAGTGATCCATCCTCAAGACCCAGTAAGCCAGAGGATTTTCGGTGGGGAAGGTGTCCAAGTCGGATCTTGCCCCTAGGTATTCCCGGACCATGTAAAGCAGACCCTGGCGATGGTTGCTGGAACCGGTCAGACCTTGGGGCTGCGGACTAAAAAACTGCCTGAACGCATCGGTCAGACGACCACCTTCTCCACCGCCCCTCCTGTGACTCACCGAAGCCTCAGCAAGATGTTGTCCAGAGCCAGGTTTTGGTAATGCCCCCGGTTCTGGGAACGCATTGCACAGACCCTTCTGCAAGGCCTCCCGCAGAAGTTTCATCTTCTGCTCCCTCTGCGATGGCAACATAAGGTCCGCAACCTTACTCTTGTAACGTGGATCAAGGAGAGTCGCCAGCCAGTAATGATCCCTCTCCTTAATAGCACGTACACAAGGATCCTTACGCAGGCTTTGCAGAATCAGGGAGGCCATGCAGCGTAGGTTTGCTGAGGCATTCGGGCCACAGTCCTCTGGGTCACTGAGGATGACAGGATCCACAGGCACTTCATCCCAGCCACGTAAAACTCCACGTGCTCCTTGGGACTGTAAATGATCCCATTCAATGACATCAGTGAGGACAAGGAACGGGACAGGGCTAGCTTGGTTTCCAACCTTGTGCAAATGGGTATTTTTGCGGTTGTGCAAATGGACTGTTTGTGGTGTGTTAAACGGGAAGTTTGGTCTGTCAGAGTTTGGTCTGTCACTGTGAAGCAGGCGTAACCCTTACACTACCTGATTGATACAACATCATACCTGATGTTTTAACCTCTTGCCCACCGCGCCATAGGCATTTTACTGCTACGGCGCAGTGGAGTTATTTTGGGACGACGTCCCTGGGACGTCGTCCTTTACTTCCGCGATTGCGCGTCCCCTGGGACGCGCTCGCGGAAGTGTCCTTGCTTGCCGGGTCTAGAAGACCCGGCGCATCACGGATCACGGTAAATTGCCACTGATAGCGGCCGTTTACCACGTGATTGCACCGTCAAATGACGGCGCGATCACTTGTAAACAAACCAGCGTATTTCTAATACTCTGCAGTACCCCGATACTCTGCAGTACCCCAATACCCTGCAATACCCCAATACCCTGCGCGATACTCTGCAATACCCCAATACCCTGCACAATACTCTGCAGTACCCTAATACTCTGCAGTACCCCAATACCCTGTGCAATACTCTGCAATACCCCAATACTATGCAATACCCTGTGCGATACTCTGCGATACCCCAATACTCTGCAATACCTTGCGCGATACTCTGCAATACCCCAATACCCTGCGTGATACTCTGCTGTATTGATAACACCTCAGGGAGACCACCAACTCCCGACTCTATTGAAATGGGAGAGAGACTTAGACCGTCATTTTACCTCGAACGAGAAGGACCGGATAATTCAGTTAAATCATCATAAGTCTTCCAGGTGCTCTAAGTATCAGGAAACCAACTCTTTACATGTTGATATAGGACCCCTGCCCTTTTACATAAACTATTCCTGACGTCTTCAGATCTTTGTTGGAGGTGCCAAAATAATAGGGGTACTTTTTTACATATATTTTGGTCATTAGGGGGTTCTGGGAGGGAGTTTGTAGAATTGTACAACAATTCACGGATTGTACGATCCCGGAAGACCCGGCCTTGTTTCTTTTACATGTAACTGATATCCCTATGTGAGTTTATAAAAAAATCAATTATCCGTCACCTTCTCGATGCAGCCAAACACTGTATACCACTTAACTGGAAGTCACCGTCTACAGCCTCCTGGGTTGACAAAATCGGTCAGTTAGGGGATTTGGTCCTCACTGGACAAAAACAACAAGAGAATTACAAAGATATCTGGCAACCCTGGAATATATTCAGGTACGAACGGCTCCTACTGGATCTTAAATTTATCACGCAAGACTAAGCAGACTCAGCAAGACTCAGCAATGGACACCTCAAATCTTCAAGTGGGCTCCTCCAAGCGTCCTACTCCTACTAGCCCAATTGTCCCTATGTGGAAATCCAACAAATTCAGGCGTACAAAGGGTTCCCTTCCCACCTGAGACAGAAGTGTCTATTTTGTCTCTTATATTTTCACTCAGGGACTGGCCCAGTTGAACATTCCAACACTGATATTGCTACTAGTCCCTGGACCTCTCTGCAGCACCCCTAGGATGTGACCTTGTTTGAATTTTTATGAGGTCCTATCTCCTTTTCTTTATCTTGTTCCATATATTTGTTTATTATTTTTTGTATATTTCCCCTTTCAGACTCCAGTTTGTTCTCCTTGTTAATGAGGTACCTACCTCCGTTCCAGATTCAAGGGGAACAATTGTCTGCATTTTTGGGGAACTACCCCTCACAGGCTTTCTGATTGTAACTCGAACGACTTTTGCTTCTCATCGCCCCACCATACCAACCCCCCCCCCCCCCCATGTCACTTCCCTTACCCGGTCCTGCTTGAACCCCATTCTCCCCATCCTTACCCAGATTTTCCCCTCCCCCTGCCTCCCCCCAATATTAATATTGTGGTCTCATGTTGATCTTTCCCAATGGTTGAATCAGTTTATTTCATAATGATATTGTTTTATTGATTTGTTGCCTTACACTATCTACTATTTTCATTGTTTCACAGGGATGGTTCTGGCTTTCTGGCTGGGGCAGCATTAATGCGCCTCCATCCATCTTCTGACCATGGTCACATCATGCTCGGAGGATGGATTTGTGGCCTGATATAAGGGCTACAAAGGTTGGTTGTTTGGTGAAGTTGGGAGGGAATCCCCCCCCCTTTTCCAGCCTCGCAGACCCCGGTTGGGTCGACATGCTTTTCTTCTTCTTTTCCTTTCTCTAACATATTTAGGTTCCTGCATCGCCCGACATTACAACATCCCTGGCTAATAGGGGTGAGTTTTTTCTCAAATGTTAAATTCTCCCTTCCCATGCACCATGCCTCATAACAACACAACACACCCATCAATGAAAGTGGTTTCACACAATGTTCAGGGCCAAAACTCAGCTACCAAGAGGAGGAAAATTCTTCAGTCATATCACACCCAAAAAATGGAAGTTGTCTTACTACAGGAAACACATTTCCCAATAAGGTATTCCCTGTCCTTCCTACATGCCCACTACCCACAATTCTTCTTAGCAAACACAGAAGGCAAAACAAAGGGGGTAGCAATTCTAAGCCAAAACAAGTAAGTTCAAGGCCACGTTAGTACACAAAGACCCTGAGGGGAGGTTCATCTTGGTGAAGGGGGTGATTGACGACCGATTATTCTCCTTTATTTCCTACTACACCCTAATGAGGACCAAACAACATTCTTTTGGACAATGTTTCATGCATTAGGGGCATTGTTGGAAGGAACATGATATTTGGTGGTGATTCTAAGGCCCAAAGACCAGTTTTATCGGACCAAATTGATTGCGTGTACGGCCCATCGGACCGTTGTCCATCGGACCAAAGTTTTAAAACTTGCTTTAACCACTTCAAAACAGCGCACTTAAACCCCCTTCTTACCCAGACCAATTTTCAGCTTTCGGTGCTCTCACACTTTGAATGGCAATTACTCAGTCATGCAACACTTTACCCAAATACAATTTGTGTCCTTTTTTTTCACACAAATAGAGCTTTCTTTTGGTGGTATTTAATCATTCATGTTTTATTTTTTATTTTTTGCGCTATAAATAAAAAAAAAGACGGTAAATTTTGTGAAAAAATTGCCTTTTTCGTTGTTTCTGTCATAAAATTTAGCAAATTGGTATTTTTTCTTCATAAATGTTGGCCAAAATTTATACTGCTACATATCTTTGGTAAAAATAACCCAAATTGATGTGTATTATTTGGTCTTTGTGAAAGTTATAGAGTCTACAAACTATGGTGCCAATCCCTAAAAATTGATCAATCTGATCACACTTGAAGTACTGACAGCCTACCTAATTTGCTAACATACTAACAAGTCAGAAAAGTACAAATACCCCTCAAATGACCCCTTTTTAGAACGTAGACATTCCAAGGTATTAAACAAGTAGCATGATGAATTTTTTTAAGTTGTCATTTTTTCCCACAATTCTTTGCAAAATTATTATTATTATTATTATTATTATTATTATTATTATTTTTACAAAATTGTCATATTAACTGGTTATTTCTCTCACAGAACATATGCATACAACAATGTACACCCCAAAATACATTCTGCTGCTCCTCCTGAGTATGGGGATACCACATGTGTGGGACTTTTACACAGCCTGGCCACATACAAAGGCCCAACATTGAAGTAGCGTCATCAGACGATCTACGAGCATAAATTGCACATCTCATTTCTCAACCACCTAGTACACCTTTGAGGCCCTGGAACACCAGGACAATGGAATTGCCCACAAAATGACCCCATTTTGGAAAGCAGACACCCCAACGTATAATCTATGAGGCATAATGAGACCTTTGAGTGTTTTTTTTTTTTTTTTTTCCCAGAAGTTTTGGGAAAACATGGAAAAAAAATGAAAACACATTTTTTTTTTACACAAAGTTGTCCATTTATAAGATATTTCGAACACATAGCAAATGCATAGCAAAAATGACACCCCAAAATACATTCTGCTACTCCTCCTGAGTATGGGGATACCAAATGTGTGGGACTTTTACACAGCCTGGCCACATACAAAGGCCCAACATTGAAGTAGCACCATCAGGCAATCTACGAGCATAAATTCCACATCTCATTTCTCAACCACCTATTACACTTTTGAAGGCCCTGGAGCACCAGGACAATGGAATTGCCCACAAAATGACCCCATTTTGGAAAGCAGACACCCCGATGTATAATCTATGAGGCATAATGAGTCTTTTGAGCGGTTACTTTTTTTTTTTTTTTCCAGAAGTTTTGGGAAAACGTGGAAAAGAAATGAAAACACATTTTTTTTTTTACACAAAGTTGTCCATTTATAAGATATTTCCAACACATAGCTAATGCATAGCAACAATGACACCCTAAAATACATTCTGCTACTCGTTCTGAGTATGGGGATACCACATGTACAAATATATAAGAGGTCCATATAGTGAACTTGGTGTTGAGTTATTGACGTTACGGTCAACACTGAGGACAAGGGGGCACTCTTTACGTCTAGAGGAAAACAAAAAAAAAAACACCTCCAAATACGGAAAGGTTTCTTCACAGTAAGAGCTGTGAAAATGTGGAACAGACTCCCCTCAGATGTGGTTCTGGCCAGCTCAGTAGATTGCTTTAAGAAAGGCCTGGATTATTTCCTTAATATACACAATATAACTGAGTACTAAGATGTGTAGGTAAGTTGATCCAGAGTAAATCCGATTTTCTCTCGGGGGATCAGGAAGGATTTTTTCCCCCTGCTGTAGCGAATTGGATCATGCTCTGCTGTTTTTTTTTTGCCTTCCTATGGATTAACTGTGGGTATGAGTTGGGTATATGTGATGTACTGTGTTTTTTTGTTTGGTTATTTTTGTATGGTTGAACTGGATGGTCTTTTTTCAACCTGACTAACTATGTAACTATGAATAAAAATTATATATATATAGATTTCCCAAAAAATCTGTTACCGGTAAGTGTAACTGGTACTTACCAGTTACACTTACCGGTAACAGATTTTTTGGGAAATCTTCCAGGACGGCACACCTGAGATGACGATCCCACCTGACAGGAAACACAATCAACAACAGAGTTTAAAAGGCCCCACCCTTCCCTCTGTCCCTCAGTTATGATAAAGTATAAATCCACACCGGTGTCAGAGGGTACCTTCTGTGAACACAAACATCACCAACATTTAAGGGTGGGAAGTAGGCCTGCCGTCCTGGAAGATTTCCCAGAAAATCCGTTACCGGTAAGTGTAACTGGTACTTTTCTCAAGTCATCTTCCAGGACGGCACACCTGAGATGATGAGCAAGAAGTTCAGGCCTACCTTAGGGTGGGATCACCGCCTGTAGGACCTTCCTGCCGAATGGCAAGTCCTGAGGGGACAACAGCTCCACTCTGTAGTGCCTCCGAAAAATATTTTGGCTCGTCCAAGTTGCTGCTCTGCAGATCAATCGAAGCGCCTGCCCTTTCTGCCCAGGAGGTCGCCAGAGATCTGGTTAAGTGAGCTTTAATGTGGGCTGGTACCCGCTGTCCTGACCTTTCATAAGCAACTACGATAGTCTGTTTAATCCACCTGGCTGTTGTAGACTTAGAAGCTTGCAACCCTTTCTTTTGACCAGAAAAGTTAATCAACAAATGATTTGATCTCCTGAACTCACACACTCTTTCTAAATAGATCAGAAGGCACCTTCTAACATCTAGTGAATTAAATCTTGCCTCCTTATCATTTTTTGGGTTCTGACAAAAAGAGGGGAGGACAATCTCCTGTGTCCTGTGGAATTCAGAAGACACTTTTGGTAAATATATAACGGGTCCTGTCTGAGGATTACCCTATCCTCCAGGAGTAACAACAAGGGCTATTTTATAGTCAGAGCTTGTAAATCGCTAACCCTTCTGGCTGTCGTGATTGCTAACAGAAAAGCCATTTTCAGTAAAAGGAATTTAACAGAAGTTTGAGCTATCGGCTCAAAAGGCTCTTTTGTTAGAGCATCCAGTACCAGGGATAAATCCCAGGGTGGAAATGTAATTGTTTTAACTGGGGTTACCCTATCCCGGGCTTTCAAAGATCTGTTGATCAGTGGGTTCTGGGCTAACCTCTGATCAAAGAACACTGACAGGGCTGCGACCTGAACCCTTAATGTACTTACTGCCAAGCCCTGATCAACTCCTTCTTGAAGGAAATCCAGGACCATAGGGACTGTTTGGGGAGAACCTTCTCTAAGCTGAGCCCAGTTAGAAAAGACTTTCCAAACCTTAGCATACATTTTTCTTGTGACTGGCTTCCTACTCTGCAAGAGTGTGTCAATCACTTTTTCCGAGCATGTTCTGAGCCTGAGGATCTCCCTCTCAAATACCATGCCGTCAGGGAAAGGAACCCCAGATCGGGATGAAACACTGGTCCCTGGGAGAGGAGATTGCGTCTGGACGGAAGATGTTGCATCCGTTGCTGAGGAGCCATCGACCACCTTTTTAATGTGGGGAACCAGGCCCGCTTTGGCCACCAGGGTACGATCAGGATAAGATATCCCTTTGACCTGGCTAGTTTCTGTAGAACTCTGGGGATGAGAGCCAAAGGAGGAAAGGCATAAGCTAGGGAGAAATCCCACTTCTGTGCTAGGGCATCTATCCCATAAGCGTCCTGTTCTCTGGTGAGGGAGAAGTACCTGTGGACCTTCCTGTTCTTTCTGCAGGCAAACAAGTCTATTTCTGGTCTGCCAAAATGTTGGCTTACCAGAGAAAATACCTCGCTGTTTAACTCCCACTCTCCCTGATGAATAGGCTGCCTGCTGAGGAAGTCTGCTTGAATGTTTAGGGACCCTTTTACATGTACCGCTGAAACTGAGAGAATATTTTTCTCTATGTCCCCCAGGATGTCCTGGGTCAGCCTCATCAGTCTGCTGGACCTTGTCCCCCCTTGATGGTTTAGGTAGGCCACTGCTACTGCATTGTCCGATAGAATTTGTACTTCTCTTCCTAGGACCTGATCCTTGAAGAAGTTTAGGGCTTTCCCTACCGCCAACAGCTCCCTGAAATTGGAGGAAGCTTTGCTCTGTTCCTGATCCCAAGGTCCCTGAGCAAAAAGATCTCCCACATGCGCTCCCCAGCCCCAGGCGCTTGCGTCTGTGGTTAGAATCAATGGATTCTGTTGGGTCCAGGAGCGCCCATTCGCTAGATTGTCTGTGCTGAGCCACCAATCTAGGGAGTACCTTGCTTCTCCTGAAAGGGACACGGTTAGGTCCAGGGATCCTTTTCTCCCGCCCCAGGAGGAGAGAAGGAATCCCTGGAGTTTCCGAGAGTGAAACTGTGCCCAGTGAACCGCTGGGATGCAGGATGACATGAGCCCCAGTATCCTCATGATAGTCCTTAGAGAAACTTCTCTGGTGCTGACCAGAGCCGAGACTGCCTTTTGGACCTTGATGATCTTTTCTTCTGGTAGAAAGATCTTTTGGCTCACTGAGTCCACCCGGTATCCTAGGAATACCTTGGGTTGTGCTGGATCTAGGGAAGATTTTTCTTTGCTGATTAGCCACCCCAGAAATTCTAGCGTGGATAGTACCTTGTCTCGGTCTGCCTGGAGCTGTTTCAAGGCCGGACTGAAAATCAGCATGTCGTCCAAGTACGGTATCAGGGCTATCCTCTGGAGGTGTAGGAATGACACTACGTCGGCCAGAACTTTGGTAAAAATTATTGGACTGGCCGCTAGCCCGAAGGGGAGAGCCCTGAACTGCCAGTGACGGACACCCTGTTTTATCTGTACTGCAAATCTCAAGAATTTTTGATGGGCTGGGGAAATGGGAACATGCAGGTAAGCATCCTTTAGGTCCAATGTAATCATAAGGACTCCCTCTTGGAGGTGTCTTCTGACTGTGTAGATACTCTCCATCCTGAATTTTTTGTAAACCAAAAATTGGTTTAACTTTCGTAGATTTATCTTTCAAAGGTTTTTATTTATTTTAAAGGTATTACAGAGTTTAATACGAGATATACGTTGTGTAAGTGATTAACAAATGTTGATGAGTCAGTTACAATCACTAAGATAGTATGTCAGTCAATACAGCATAAGGGATGCAACATCGTGGATTCGGAACATGCGTTTTGTCCCCCCCCCCTGATGCGGCACCCCACATGGGAACATTAGTACCGCAAGAGAGGGCGGGTGATTGAGACATAAATCCACCACGTCACATAGTTGGATCTTAGCGAGGCAAAGGTAGTAACATTTCAAAGAAGAAAAACAGTAGGCAAGAACATATGCATCAAAGGTACTGCTCATTCAAGAAAAAAAAAAAAAAAAGATAACAGAGGAGTGTGGAATTGCATCGTTACTTGGTATGTACAGTCTGTGTCCAGTCGATCCAGGGCTGCCAGAGCAGTCTAGTTTTGAGAGAGTGACCAGAGCTGGCTGCCGTGATGGTCTCATAGCTAAAGTGTAATGTCACCAATTCTATGGCCTGCGTCACGGTAGGTATCGCATCTGACTTCCATTGTCTTGCTATAATTAGTCGGGCTGCCAGGAGGATGTGTGTAGTTGAGTGTCTCATGGGATAAGGGATGTCATCTATGGTCAGGTTGAGAACTCCTAGGGCAGGCGATAGGGGTACATTAATTTTGGTCACGTCAGCAATCAATTGGAAAACATCAGTCCAATAGTTGTTGAGACTTGGGCAGTTCCAAAAAACATGTAGTAGGTCCCCTTTGGTGAGTTTACAGCGCCAAAAGGTGTCGGAATAATCAGTGCTAAAGGATGCCAATTTTGTGGGAGTGAGATACCACCTAAGGGAGATTTTCTGGGTTAGTTCCCATAGGGCTGCAGATTTGGTGGCCTTGTATGTAGATTTAAAGGCATAGTGCCATTGATGTTCTGTGAATGTGCTTTAGAGGTCAGATTCCCATTTGAGATGGGGGGTCAGCTTGGAGAAGGTGGATTTGTTGTGAAGGGCAGTGTAGAAGTGAGAGATGCCCTTGATCTTAGAGATGGGGTCAGTGAGATATTCCCACGTTTTGTGAGGGACACCGTAAAGAGGATGAGGTATGGCTCGTAAGGAGTGACGTATCCTGAGATAGGTGAAACGGTCAAACTCTGAGAGATTATACTCGGTCTGTAAGTGAGCAAAGGGCTTGGGACGGCCTTCGTGTAGTGGATCATGGAGATGATGGATCCCTTTAAGGGACCACCTTAGCAGTGGTAAATCTGGTGATAGGAAGTGTAGGGATTCCAAAGGGATTGGAGGGTGGAATAGAGCTAAAATGGCGTTTAGGATAAGGCCTTTGAAGCCAAATTTTTGGAGGACAGCTTCAAGGTACGTCCAGTGAACCCTGTCGAACGCCTTCTCTGCGTCCAAAGATAGGAGCAGAGAAGGCGTTCCGGTGGATTCCGCATGGTGAATTAGGTTAAGCATTCTCCTAGTGGCATCGGACGCCTGCCTGCCCTTTGTGAATCCTGTTTGGTCTTTATGAATGAGGTCTGGCATGATGTCCATTAATCGTGTAGCTATAGTCTTAGCATATATCTTAAGGTCAAGATTGAGTAGGGAAATTGGGCGGAAGTTTTGAGGAACGTTTGGGTCTTTCCCTGGCTTCGGTAAGGTTATGATCAATGCTTTTAGGTATTCATTCGGGAAAGATGAGGAGGAAGCAGCATTGTTGAACACATCAGTAAGCTGGGGTGCTAGTTCGGAGGAGAATTGTTGATAGTATTCTCCTGTCAGGCCGTCTGGGCCAGGGGCTTTACCTTTAGGCAGGGAGGCTATTACTCTACTAACTTCTTGAGTAGTGAATGGGGCATTAAGTTGTTCTAAGTGTTGTACAGTCAGGGAGGGGAGGTTAACAGCCTGGAGAAAGTGGTCGATGTCTGTACGTGTAGGTTGTGGAGTATTGGGGTCTAGTTTAAGATTATATAGGTCGCCATAATAGGTACTGAATGCATCGGCTGGGTTTGATAGGGAAAGGTTGGTATGGGGGTGGAAAAGTTGGTGGATTTTAGTTTTGGTCCTGTGGGTTTGATGCGTTGCGCTAATTTTTTCCCTGGGAAAGGTTGGTATGGGGGTGGAAAAGTTGGTGGATTTTAGTTTTGGTCCGTCTGCCTTTTATGCGTTGCGCTAATTTTTTCCCTGCCTGGAGAAGCAGGGTTTTCAATTCCTGCCGAAGGGAAATTAGAGGTGGAATAAGACGACGCCTTGAGTTTCCTGTAGGGTGTGTCTGAAGGAACTCATAGGAGTGGAGAAGCAGGGTTTTCAAGGTTCCTGCTATCTGAAGGGAAATCAGGAGTTTCATCTGTGAGTTGTGTCTGTAGGGTGTGTCTTGTGGGATGCTTCTAAGGTCGCTATCTGAGCCGTCAAGTTGTCTATACGTTGTGTCCTCTCTTTTTTATGGCGTGAGCTCAGTGATATTAACCGCCCCCTCATGTAGGCTTTGTGAGTGCTCCACAGCACTGCAGGGTCAGACACAGAGCCATTGTTTATTTTAAAGAATTCCGTGATCTGATCACGGATCTCTGGCGCGTGTTTGTTGTTTTGGAGCAAATAGTTGTTAGCACGCCAGAGGAAAGTGTTTCGTTGCATGTGTGAATCTTCAATCAATATCGAAATAGGGGCGTGGTCTGACCATGTCGTGGTGTGGATTTTAGACATGCAAACCCTTTGCAAAAGCCATTTGTCACACAAAAACAAGTCTATTCTAGAATACGTGCGGTGTCTAGAGGAGAAAAATGTGAAGTCTTTCTCAGACCCATGATGACAACGCCATATATCAAACAAATCATGCTTGGAGAGAAAAGTCTTGAGAGGTGATCTCTGCCTCTTTGCTGCAGAGGTGGAGTCCAAAAGAATGTCTGGGACCAGGTTGAAGTCCCCGCACACGATCAGCTGACCTCTTTGAATAGCCTTAACGGTGTCAAGCACCTTGTGGAGGAACTTCAGTTGGCGCATGTTTGGGGCATAAATATTTACAAGAGTATAAGAGACTCGATTAGCGGTGAAGACCAAGATTAGGTAGCGGCCATCAGGGTCTACATAGGAGGTTGACAAGTGGAAATCCAATGTGTCCTTAAATGGGATCATCACACCTCTAGATTTGGCTGAATAAGGGGCATGGAACACGTGTGGGAATTGACGGTGAGAGCAGAGATGTAGATCCTGCGGTATCATATGAGTTTCCTGAATACATAGTATATCACTTTGGAGAGACACGGCAGTCTTCCACAGTGAGTGGCGCTTGGCAGGATGGTTCAGGCCATTCGCGTTGAGCGATAGGATCGTGAGTGGCATCTTGTGTGTGGCAAGGTAGAGTGTATTGGTAAATAGCACTTACAGTTCAGTAGTGGTGGGAGTCTTGGTGGAGTCCTGGGAGTGGCAACAGTGCCAACGGATGCGTGGTCTAGAAGCCTAGGATCGAGTGTAGCAACGGCTGTAGTTAGAGCAGTACTGCAGATTTAGCTATAACACGGAAGGAAAGAAAAAAAATAAAAATAAAGAAAAAAGTCAATAAACAAATGGAGGAGGTGATAACCTTCCTAAATCCTCCAGACAGGGGTAATCGAACAGTTAGTAATCCGGGAGAACAGGTAAATCAAAGGTGACAGGTGTCAGGGTGTCAGGGTCCAGGGGAGCTGATGTGATGTTGTTTGGCCGCCTCTGTGGGTAGTGTAGGTGATTCTCAGGTGTGGTTGGAGACCAGGTCTTTGCGAGTAGCTGATGCTCTCCTCTCAAACCGAGCAGCCTGGGGTGGTTCTATCAGTATCCCCCAAGTGTGGAGAAGACGTAGGCCCTTAGGTAGTTCATTGATCATGTGGGTCTGGCCGTTCCTCGTAATGAGGAGAGTGGCCGGGTATCTCCATTTGTATTGTATTTTGTGATTTTGGAGACCTTTAGTCACTGGGCTTAGCTGCCTGCGGAGCTGAAGGGTGTATTTGGAGAGATCTGGGTAAAACTGTATGCCAGCAAATGGTGCAGGCAGGGGTGATCTGGCTTTGACCCCCATCAGCAATTTCTCTTTAATGTGGTAAAAGTGGATCCTCATCAGAACATCTCTTGGTACTGAGGCTGCCAGGTGGGATGGTTTGGCTATTCTGTGGATCCTATCAATAACTACCTCTTGCGGGGATGCCTCAGGCACAATAAGGCGTATCAGTTCCACGGCATAGCGTGACAGGTCCCCAGGTGCAATATTTTCAGACACCCCCCTCAACTTAACGTTGTTCCTGCGAGATCTGTCCTCTAAATCGGCCAGCTTGGCACGCATCCACAGTTGTTCATCTTTGAGATCCCCATAGTAATCAATGACTTCATTCACTTTAACTGTGCAGTCTGAGAGACCATCTTCCACAGTGACTACTCTAGCATCCAGGGCCTGCACATCTGAGGTGAGTTTTGTGAATAAAGAGGCTAGGTCAGTCATTAGGGAGGTCTGCAGGGACAGTAACATGTCCTTAAGGGTAGTGTCTAGCACTGGCTGGCCCGCTGTGGGGAAGGACGCCATGGAGGAGTTCAGGGCCTTGCTGGAGAGAAGGGGGCCTAAAGCCTGGGTCTCGATTTGCTGCCGCGGCGTCCGCTGCGGCAGCGCGTCCAGTCTCATTTTGGATTTGGCAGGGCTGGAGGGGAGCATATCACCCTCCTGTATGTCAGGGAGCTGGTCGGAGGTACCTGCAAGGTTGCGATCCTCCGATCGTTCGTCCGGGAGATCCGTGTAGGAGCCGCGCTGCGCGGCCTGGTCGGCGCCATCTTGCATGGTGCTGTGTCTCTCCGCCGGTTTGTAGGCAAACTCTGTGAGTTTGAGAGGCTGATGCTCCGTGTTTCTCTTCCTGGAGGAGCTCATCTTTGCCTCCGGTGTCTGTGGGTTAAGGGTGAACAAGGATGGAGTTGGATGTGCGGCAACTCTGTGTTTTAGTGTCCCCTGGCTGACGAGCTGCAGACTCAAGCGTCCATTCCCTTCTCCGGCCGGACACGCCCCCAACTTTCGTAGATTTATGATCAGCCGGAACTTTTCGGATGATTTTGGCACCACAAATATGTGGGAATATAATCCTTGGCCAATTTGATCTACTGGGACAGGAATGATGACCTGCTGTTCCGCTAGGTCCCGGACACTCTCCAATAAGCCTACCACTTTTACTGGGTCCTTTGGGAGATGGGTCAGAATAAAGTTTGGCGGAGGGGGAGACAAGAATTCCAGCTTGTACCCTTCCTTTATCAGACCTAGAATATAAGGACTCTGTGTGATACTTTCCCACTGGGGGAGAAACCACGAGAGCCTTCCGCCAACTCTTATGTTGGCATCACTTGGATTCCTTGTTGGAAGTAGAGGCACCGGGAAAGAGGATGCTACCTTTTTCCCTGCCTTTACCGAAGCCCCACTTTCTCTTTGGTTCCTTCTTTTCCTGAAAGCGGTTTTTAGAAGGGGGCCTCGAAAAAAAGTTTTTATTTTTTTCTCTTTTGGGTTTAGTAGGAAACGGATTACCTTTCTCAGTGGAACAAGATAGTACCTGCTCCAAATCCAAGCCAAAGAGCAAGGACCCCTCAAAAGGAATCCCATTTCTGGCGACACATGTAGAGGCCAATGCAGGGCCCATAGCGGCTGCATTGGCATCCCACGCCCTGCGCAACAAGGTTTCGGATTTCTTATCCATCGGATCCCGAATGTTGCCGGAATCTTCAAAAGATAAATCCGAGTGTTTGGAAACTTGTGCCAATGAGGCATCCAAACGTGGCATTTTGAATAATTTTGCCTCTTCCTCTGGCTTAAATGGGCACCTGCGCTTCCAGGTGTTTAGTCTTAAGACCCTGCGCTCAGGTTCCTTCCATTCTCTTAAGATAATATCCTTAAGAGATTGGCGAACAGGAAAGGATTTGGACTGAGCTTTACCAAGACCCCTGTATAATCTGTCTTGAGTTGAGACCTGCGTAGCCGGAAGCTGGATATCCTCTGAAGCATAAATCGCTTTGAGGAGATCATCCATATCCTCTGCAGAGAAGAGATGGCCGCCTGGCCTAGTGTCCCCCAAACTACTCTGATCCGAATCCTCCCCTTTGTCTTGAGAGTTTTGCACTGAGGATTCTATTTCTCCATCAGAATACGTTAGTAGATTTCCGGTTCCGGCGCCACATGAGGAGGAGGTAAGCAGATACCGCTCCCGCTACTCTCCTCTCTGAATCCTGCTTTTAAAGCCTATTGCTGCCTCTGGGGGACCCCCGCAGCCTCAGCTTGCTATCAGGACCCTCATGGATCGGTTTGTGGAGCGATCCAGCATCCGATCGCTCTCCTCTACACAAATCGCGGCTGATACAGTGATAGCTGCGGGCAAGATGGCCGCCGCTCCCAGCGCAACGGAACAGTTCCATCCACACACAGGCACGGCGGCTAGTGACCCCATGTCTCCCGCTGACATAGCCCAAGCAGTAGTGGCTTTGCTGACACCCACCCTGGCTGCTACGGTGGATGCCGCAGTACAGAAGGGGATGGAGCAGCTGCATGTTGAGCTTAAAGCTCAGGCTGACAGACTCACGCATGCTGAGGAAAGGATCTCGATGCTAGATGATGACAATGCAGCCCACTCTGCTGTCCTTGCACGTCTCTCTCACTCCAATAAAGACCTGTGGGACAAATTAGATGATTTAGAAAATCGCGGAAGACGCAATAATTTAAGGGTAATTGGCCTGCCTGAATCGCTCTCCAATATGCAGCTCGCAGATATCTGCGCCACTGTCATTCCTGAACAACTTGGTGTTCGCGCCCCATGTGTTATCGAACGTGTACATCGCATTGGCCAGCGCACAGAACAACGTACCAAACCTAGACCAGTTATCGTCAGATACCTTGACTACGCTGACAAGAATGCTATTTTGCAAAAATTTCGGCGCTCGCGCACGCTCACTGTTGAAGGCACGGATCTGCTGTTATTTGCAGACTATTCAATAGAGGTAATGAAGCAACGTAAGGCGTTTTCACCAATCTGCTCAACCCTGCACAGCAACAATGTCAAATTCACCCTTGCCTACCCTGCTATTCTACATATGCAGTCTCCCACAGGGGAACATCTCACCTTTTCGTCACCAGCTGATGCGGAGCACTACATCAATAATCCCTCTGACATGGACACGGAGCTCAATCATTCAGCCGACAACTCTCCCTCATCTGAGAGCAAATTATCTCGAGCCTCTAGTGGAAATCAGCTCAGTCCTGCAAAGCCGCCATACAAGCGTGGTCGCTTTGCTAATCAGGCTAAGGGCTCTGAAAACCGCTGAACTCTCTACCATACCATGCTGCTCCCCGTACTCTGTTGGGAACTGGTAACTTTGATCTTTGCCCATTATGTGCCCTCTAGCCTGCTGTATATTATAGAGCCGCGGTAATATTTTCCTAGTGTGTTATATCTGACATGGTTTATTTTAACTTGTTCTATGCCTGTTATTTTCAGCCGACTTATTGTTCCATCGGTGGGTTGATACTTTGAAGTTATACTCCTTTATTCTTGTGCTGTTTACTATGGCCTGATGACAGATGATCCCCTCCCCTTCACCACACCTGATTCCTCTTCCCCTCCCTCTTATTGTGGGGTATGTCATCACTTGCCCTTTCACCCTTCTTCCTCCCCCGGGGCTTGATCTCCAACCTTAAGGGAGGAGCAGACAATTAGCGGGAGCTCTGCATGAGAGTTGGTCCCCATGTGGAAAAAAGTGGAGTCAGTGATGTACACCAGGTGTTTTTTCTACCTGGTTTCATTATTTTTTGTTTGTTGTGTTTTTTTTGTTGTTGTTTATCTTCCCCCTATTACCTGATTAAGCTACCTACATGTTATGCACCTCTTCCCCCAGCAGTACCCCACTATGTATTTACCTTCCTCGCTGATGTACATATAACTGTCATGAGGTTTTATATTGTAGTGTCATTTTTTAAGTCCCTTCTTCAACAGCTATGGCCCATTTAGGTGACAGGGGTGACCTGAAGATTGTATCTTGGAATGTTAAGGGACTTCGTTCCCCCAATAAGCGTATGCAAGTTCTCAGACATTTAAAGCGTCTCCGGGCTGATGTGGCTCTCCTCCAAGAGACCCATCTGTCCGCTGATGATTTACCACGTCTTCGCAAATTGTGGGTGGGGGATGTTTATGGCTCTCCAGCGATAGGCCGCAAGGCTGGGGTGGCTATTCTTCTACATAAAAATCTGAGACATTCCATTCGTGATGTCCGGATTGACTCGACTGGCCGCAAGGTGACTCTACATTTATCACTAAACTCTAGGGACTTTGCCGTCACCAACATATATGCTCCCAACTCTCCTGATACTCCTTTTTTTCAAGACATGGTGTCTTGGGTTCTGAATGCTCCCGAAGCTATGCACCTGGTAGGGGGAGACTTTAATTCTGTTATGCATGCACTGGAAGACAGAGAGGGTACTCGATCTCAGAAAACACAGAGTCCAGGTACTCTGACTGCAGGCCAGTCCCTCTTAGCTCAGGCCATATCATCACTGCGCTTTGTCGATTTCTGGCGTCTAACCCACCCGACTGACCGGGATTTTACCTTTTTTTCGCCCCCCCACAACTCTTTTTCACGAATCGATTATTTTTTTGCATCCCCAGCTTTATTGCCAACGCTCCGTGATGCTGACATTGGCGACACAGTAATCTCGGATCACAGTCCAATCTCTGTACATCTAACTGGTATCAATTTTTCATCGCCCTCGCCTACATGGCGTTTCCCCTCCTATCTAGCGGAACATGAAGATTTTCGACACATGCTCTGTGACGCCTGGGCAGACTACGTATCCACTAACAGAGCGCACATATCTGACCCTAACCTCTTTTGGGAGGCGGGTAAAGCCTTCCTTAGAGGGAAGATTATTTCATATACTGCCCAATTCAAACGCCACTCCCGACGACAATATATGCAAGCTAGCGAAATGTTACGCTCAACGCATGCAACTTTAGCACATACTCGCACCTTGGAGACCATTAAGGCCTGGAAGCTTGCTAAACGGAACTTTGATCTCTGGGCTGAACAACAGGAAGCAGCTAAAACATCGTTTACTACCCTTCGCTTCCACAGGTTTGGCAACAAGGCAGGCAAACTTTTGGCCAGACTATGTGCAGGTCCTAGACGACCAACTTATATTTCTGCTTTAAGAAATAATGCTGGCTCCCTTGTTACCTCTCCTGCGGAAATTAGTAAGCTGCTTACAGACTACTATACTGCCCTGTATTCAGAGGACCCGACTGATCAAACTGTGGCGGAAGAGCTTCTATCCAAGGTTCGACTGCCTCAACTCACCTCTGCACACTTAGAAGCCCTTAATGCACCTATCACATTGGAAGACATTCAAGTAACAATTAAATCTCTAGCTTCATCTAAAGCGCCAGGTCCTGATGGCTACACTGCCGAATTTTACAAGCTGACTACCGAATTCATTCCCGACACTTTGAGACATGTCTTTACCACCATGTGGGAAGGGGGCTCATACCTCCCCACAGGGGCCCAGGCTCACATTAAATTGATATCCAAAAAAGGGAAAGACCCAATGCAACCAGGGTCTTATAGGCCAATTTCATTGATTAACGTAGACGTAAAAATTCTTTCTAAGATAATTGCCTCTCGCCTAGCTACCATTCTCCCCTCCTTACTTCACCCGGCCCAATCGGGCTTTGTTACAGGGCGCTCAGCGACTTTGAACATTCGAAAAGTCCTGCTAGCGCTGGAATATGCCAAATTACATCCAAATCATGATACCGCCATTATCTCTCTAGACACCGAAAAGGCTTTTGATAACATCAGTTTTTCATGGTTATTTCAGGTTATGACCGCATTGGGTTTTTCGGGCTCCATTATTAGTTTCCTACACCAAATGTATGCATCCCCGACAGCTCGCCTTGTTCCCCCGGATTTTATTTCAGACACTATACCTCTAACTAAGGGAACCAGGCAGGGTTGCCCCCTTTCCCCTTTGCTTTTCAATATAGCTATTGAACCTCTATCCAGAATCCTTAACTCATCGAATGGTATTAGTGGTATCACTGTTGGAGACCAAATCCTTCGATCCGCTTTGTTTGCGGATGATATTCTGCTTTTCTCTTCCAATCCCCTCTCAGATTTTGCTATGTTACGTGACATATTTGCGGCCTTTCGAGTCAGTTCGGGCTTCAGAATAAATTATGATAAAAGTGAAGTTCTCGCATTAAACCCCCACCTATCTGTCAAATGGCGATTGTCCTCCCCATTTTCTTTAGCCACCCATTCTATCACATACCTGGGCATTCACATAGGTCGGGAGCCTTCATCTTTGTACACTCTTAATTACCCACCTCTGATAACGAAAATTGTGAAGGAGTTGGAAGCTTGGGCGACCCTGCCCCTCTCGCTCTTTGGGAGATGTCATCTTTTTAAAATGGTTTCATTTGCGCGTTTGCTCTATCCATTGCAGACCATACCTCTTTTACTAAAACACTCGGATGTGCAAAAATTGCACAAGGCTTTGAATGCCTTCTTATGGTCACGCAAAAAACCACGCATAGCTCTCTAGAAACTTTGTCTCCCCAAGTCCGAGGGTGGTGCAGGCTTGCCCAACATACATTTTTACAATCTTTCATGTCTACTTAGACAGGGTCTAGATTGGCTATCTGGTAAATCCCGGTGCTCCAATTTTATGCTTGAGGGAGCTCTGGCTTTCCCGTATACCCTCCCGGCCATCCTTCATTCTACACTTAAAGGTTTGCCTTTACATCTTCGATCAAATGTCCTTATCAGGGACACAGTGATTGCCTGGAGGGAGGTGCGGAGATTGCTGGGGCTGCCCTCAAGTATATCTAATCACCTTGTTATCCAGGGTAATCCTATGTTTCCCCCTTCCACTATCCATGCTGCCTTTGATTTTTGGAAGTCTCGTGGCCTCATTTTGGCCATTCATGCATATGGTGAAAGACCGGGTGAATTTAAATCCTTCCAGGATCTAGCGCATACATTCTCTTTACCACCTTCTCATGCCTTTCATTACCACCAACTGCGATCATATCTGCGAAGCTGTCATGGACCCCGAATGGATCCTCTTCGAAAATCCTACATTGTTGTAGTGCTCCAGAAAGACGATTATTCTATTTCCAATCTCTACTCACACCTTATCACGCATCAGTCGGATAAATATCATCTTACCCCATTTCAGAAGTGGTCCTCAATCTTCAATGACTCTGAACTCCCGGAAAAAGTCTTGCAAAGTTATCGCCACATTCATAAACTCATTGTTTCAGAAGCTTGGCGGGAAACCCACTTTAAAATCATACATAGAGCTTATTATCCATTTCGGACCAATATTTCAGAACCTTCTCAAGCTCAATGCCCTTGGTGCTCCTTACCCCGCCCTACACTTGTACACCGCTTGTGGGAATGTTCAAAAATCTCCAAGTTCTGGGACTCCGTACTCAGTTATATATTCAAAGTCAGTAAGACATGGTTATCTAAAAGTCCACTTTTGTGTCTGTTCGGTTGCGATCCACCGACCTATTCTACCTCATCAGCTGATCCACCCAAGCTCACACACTGGACTCACATCTGCCTACCTGCGGCTCGCAGAACGATCATGTGCCACTGGATTATGACATCTCCTCCTTTCCTTCAAGCTGTGAAGCGAGCACTACTGTCACTTTTTCATATTGAGAGACTAGACACTATAGTCTTAAATTTCTGCTCTACCACCCGTTTTTTCTCCAGGTGGCGAAAATACATGGAATTCACGTTTACTACTGAGGAACTATCTTCCATTGTACGTCCATTCCGATATACCGATTGGTACCTGAAGCAAGACCTTACCGACAGCTTGGGCAAACTCAAAATAACAGATCTATCCAATCCTTCCGACACCCATAGTCCCTAACTGAAAATCTGTCTAGCACAGTTCCACATTTATAGCTCATGACAGTCCTTCCCTTAGTTTAGAAAATACTGCTTCCACTCCTGAGGGTTTTCTATTTTGTTGTACTGTTCTAATTGTTTTCATGCTCAGTATTATTCAGTGTATTATGGTGCTCAGGTAAATACTCCTTCCCCCTTACCCCCCCCCCCCTCTTTTTTTTTTTTTCCTTTTCCTCTCCCACCCTCCCCCCTCTTTGTTGTATCCGCTGCTATGTTACCATGTTTTCGAACCTTTTAGCTCTACATCTCCTTACTATTTGTCTTTTGTTACTTCTGTTTTGTTTTATGTACCTTTTTGTATGGTAATAACCCAATAAACATTTAACATAAAAAAAATAAAAGAATACGTTAGTGATGGTCCCTGAGACTCCTCAAAAACGCTAGTCTGGGTCTCTATCAAAGAAGAGGAATCCTCTGTACCTATCGGAGCTACCTCTCTGTCAGCTACCGTGGTTTTAAAGGATTGGAGGGTATTGAGCATTTCAGATTGTAAAGCTCTACATTCCTTCATAACTTGCGCTGTCTCTTTGCCTGCTAATTTGTAAATGCATTTGTAGCAGAAGGGCTTAGTATGGTCTGGCGGAAGCTTATCCCCACAGTACCCACAGCGCCTGGATTTGTTAGAGGATTTACCCCTAGACCTAGTGGTGGTCTCCTGGGCAGGGCAATCGGTTTCTGTAACAACAAAAACATCCTTAATACCCATAGTAATCCCCAGGGGAGAGTGAAAAGAGGGCCACCCCACCTCACTCCCCCCCCCCCTCAGCAAAAGTCACTCACCCACTGTGGCGACCTGTGTTGCTGGTACTGGTCCATCCTCCATACTGCCAACAAGCAGGGCCGTTCAGGTAACCTCCGTGATCTGGATCGATCTTGGCAAGTTGGGAGGACGTAGGACCGTGGGCCCCTGCTCCGTTCACCGCTGCAGCATGTGGAGAAAAAACGCCGATCGCCGCCATCTTGTTGTAGTCCGGCGCGCGGAAGTGACGTCATCGTTCCGCGCCGGTCACGGACTTCTGCACATGGGCAGAGACTCCCCGAGGACGCCAAAGCCCGCAGCGCGGTCCGGCTAAAGAAATTTGAATGGTTTGACCCCCCTGGGAACCATTCACCAGCAAACCAGCTCCTGGGAACATCCGAGCGGCTCCTCTGACCTTCAGCCACCGTCAGGTAAGAGGAGGGAGAAGGAATCAGTGGCCCCTGGGTAACATGGAAACCTCACACTGAGTCACATGTTCGCCAGTATTTCTCAGGGATCTTGCTGAAAACCTAACTTCCCTGAGAATGAATCTATGGGGAGAACCCCTCCTGGTCACACATTAAGTGCCTGCAATCTGAGTTTGCAGTCCCCACTGACTGCACTTAGGTCAGAAAACACCAGGGAGGGAGGACTTCGGTCCCAGACCTTAGTCTCTTTTTAGAAAAAAAAAAAAAAAAAAAAGATGGAGTTAGGCTTACCGGTAACTCTGTTTCTAGGAGTCTTCCAGGACAGCCTCTGAGACCTTGGGCTCCTCCCTCCGGGACAGGAAACACACACCCCCAATCTTTAAAGTCCTGCCTTCAGGCCTCCTTCTCCAGTTATTTGAGAACACCGGAAGACCCTGAAAGACATAAAATACTCTGACATCGTTAGTTCCACAGTCCCCTTACCTGTATCAATACCGGGTGGGAAAAAAAAAACAAAGAAAAAAATTCCGGCTGTCCTGGAGGACTCCTAGAAACAGAGTTACCAGTAAGCCTAACTCCATCTTTCTCAAGTCGTCTTCCAGGACAGCCTCTGAGATGATATCTGAGATGATAAGCAAGAAACACTTACCCCTTTTTTTTTTTTTTTATTTTAGGGTTGGGTTACTGCCTGGAGAACTGTCCTTCCAAAGGTTTGTTCTCTGCGAGAGAGCAGATCCAAGCGATAATGCTTCGCAAACGTAGAAAACGGAGACCATGTTGCCGCCTTACAGATGTCCTCCGGGGAGGCTCCGGCCTTCTCTGCCCAGGATGTTGCCACTGCGCGTGTAGAGTGTGCTTTTACCACAGGTGGTTGTTTACCCTCAGATTGGTATGCTTGGCAAATAGCCATCCTCAGCCATCTTGCAATAGATGATTTTGATGCCCTGTGACCTTTACGGACACCGGCAAAACAAAAAGTGAATCGGAGCGCCTAAACTCTTTGGTGGCCCCTAAATAAATCAAAAGACTTCTCCTAACGTCTAAAGAAAAAGACCCCCCTTCATCACCCTCTGAAGGGGACTGAAAGGTCGGAAGGACAATGTCCTGCGCCCTATGAAATAAAGAAGATACCTTTGGTAGAAAGCTAGGATCAGTTTTCAGGATAACTCTATCCTCCAAAACTAACAAAAAAGGTTCCCTAATGGATAGGGCTTGTAAATCACTGACCCTCCTGGCCGAAGTGATCGCTATCAAAAAAAAAACTGTTTTTAGAACTATATCTTTCAAGGAAGATTGCTCCAGGGGTTCAAAGGGTTGTTTTCTCAGGGCCCTTAGAACCAGAGACAAGTCCCAAGAGGGACAGGCTTTAACTTTAATGGGTTTGGACCTAGCCAGGGCCTTAAAGAAATTCTTGATAAACCGATTTTGCTGGAGCGGGGTCTCCAGAAACAAGGTTAAGGCGGATGTCTGAACCTTGAGGGTGCTGACTGACAGTCCTAAGTCTACCCCTGCCTGCAGAAACTCCAGTATCACTGGTATGTCTGCCTGGTCCTGATTCTGTTCTGCTAGCCAGGAGCTGAACCTTTTCCAGACCTTAGCGTAAATGGCCCGTGTTACCGACTTGCGACATTTCAGCAAGGTTTCAATTACCTTATCTGAGAATCTGTGCGCTCTGAGCAGCAGTTCCTCAGATACCATGCTGTGAGATTTAAGCTCTCTACCTGTGGGTGCCGGACTGGTCCCAAGGAAATCAAGTCCTCCCTGTTCGGAAGGACCCACGGTGGGTATATGGCCAGTTTCCTCAGGTTGGTAAACCACGGTCTCTTTGGCCAATATGGTGCTATCATAATCAGATCTGTGGGTTCCGAGAGAAATTTCTGAAGAACCCTGGGTATTAGCCTGATCGGGGGAAAGGCATATGCCAGACTGAAGTGCCAAGGATGGGAAAAAACGTCTATCCCCAGGGCCTGATCCTGAGGGTGGACGGAGAAGAACGCTGTTGTCTTCCTGTTCTTCCCCGAAGAAAAAATATCCACTTCCGGTACTCCCCACTGTGCCGAGATCTTCCTGAATACCTCCCCATTGAGTGACCACTCGTCTTGGCTCACCACTTGCCGGCTGAGAAAGTCGGCTAGGGTGTTTAGGGTTCCCTTTAGGTGGACTGCGGACACTGAGGCTAGGTTTCTTTCGGCCCATGCGAACAGACTGTCTGATATGGCCTGAAGAGGCGGACTCTTTGTACCTCCCTGCTTGTTTATATAAGCAACAGTTGTCGCGTTGTCCGAACTTATTTGGAGATGGCGACCTAATATCCGTAGGTGAAAGGCTTCTAGGGCCCTTAGAACCGCCCGGAGCTCCCTCTGGTTGGAAGACTGACGGGCTTCCACTATGGACCAGGACCCCTGGGCCAACTCCCCTTCTAAGTGGGCCCCCCAACCTGATACGCTGCCGTCCGTAGTTATAATCAAGGTAGCAGGTACTATCCAAGGCAGATCTTTTTCCAGGCTCGCCTGACCCCGCCACCACCATAGCGTTCTTTTCACGCTGACTGGGATGGACAAGGGAAGATCCAGACTTTCCCTTGCCCCGTCCCAGTGTCTCAGCATATGGTTCTGCAACCGCCGCTGATGGTGCCTTGCCCATGGGACTGCCGGGAAGCAGCTCGACATAAGTCCGAGAACCCTCATGACTTCCCTGACCCGGACTGTCAGATTGGTCTGAAGTTGGGCCACTGCTTGCTGTACTTTTAGGATCTTCTCCCCAGGAAGGAAAATCTTTCTCTCTACGGAGGAGATCCTGTACCCCAGATACACCACTTCCTGAGAGGGGGATAAATGGGATTTTTCCCGATTGATTAGCCAACCCAGGGACTGAAGGAAGGCCTGAGCCTCCTGTAGGTCCTCTCCCAGCTGTTGCTTGGTATGAGCGATGAACAGGAGGTCGTCCAGATAGGGTATCACCAGAACGCCCCTGATTCTCAGTGGGGCCAAAGCCTCCGCCAAGACCTTGGTAAATACTCTGGGGGAGGAAGACAGGCCAAACGGAAGGGCCCTGAATTGAAAATGGGTCATCAACGGACCCCTTTTTACCGCCAGTCTCAGGAATTTTTGTAACTGAGCATGTATCGGTATGTGCAGATACGCATCTCTGAGATCCATCGTTGCCATAAAGCAACCCTGGAACAGGAAGTTGGTCACAGAATAGATGGATTCCATCCTGAAACATTTGTACTTTACATACCAGTTTAGGGGACGAAGGTTTAGGATAAGTCGGAATTTTCCCGAGGGTTTTCTCACAACGAAAACATGTGAGTACACCCCCAGGCTTTCCTCTTCCTTGGGCACTGGTGTTAAGACCCTCTGGTCCAACAGTTAAAAGCAATCCCAGAGCCTCCGCTTTCTCCCGGTCTCTGGGAAGCTGGGTAAGCAAAAACATTGACGGGGGAAGAGTACTGAACTCAAGCCTGTAACCGTTCTCCACTATGTCAAGCACGAACGGACTTTTTGTGGCTTCTTTCCACTGTGGTAGGAAGCCCCCCAGTCTTCCTCCCACAGGGACCAAGACATCACTGGGTCTTAGGGGGGGCTGAGGAGGATTGAATAAAATTCCTCCTCTACCTCGCCCCTTATGGCCTGCCCAGTGCTTCTTGGGACAAACGTCTTTTTCGTTTTGCTGCCTGAAGCCCCGAAAAAAAACCGCTTTGTTTCGGGCTTCTTTTTCTTTTCTGGAAAGGACTTCTTCCTGTCCTGGGATCTTTCCAACGCCTCCTGGAGGCCAGATCCAAAAAGATGATCACCCGAAAACGGGAGTCCACATAGCCTGAGCTTAGAGGCTGCATCTCCCGACCAAGTCTTAAGCCATACCGCCCTTCTGGCCGCATTGACCAATGCCGCTGACCTAGCTGCTAGCCTGACAGACTCAGAAGAGGTGCCGGACAAAAACCCCACAGCCTTGAAAAGAAGTGGAAAGGATCTCAGGATCTGCTGCCTAGAGGTACCGGCAGAAATACGAGACTGAAGTTGAGTCAGCCAGAATCTGAGGTTTCTAGCCACACAGGTGGCTGCTAAGGCTGGCTTTAAACTTATGGAGGCAGTGTCCCATGCTCTCTTAAGTAACACATCTCCTCTCTTATCCATGTGATCTTTTAATGACCCCATGTCGTCAAATGCTAAGTCTGTCTTTTTGGACAGTCTAGCTAAAGGAGCATCCAACCTTGGAACTTTATTCCAAGGATGCTCCTCACTAGTCTCAAAAGGAAACCTCCTTTTAAGACTACCTGAAAAAATGGCCGCTTTTCTGGTTGTTCCCACTCCAGCAAGATAGTATCTATCAAAGACTTGTGTACGGGGAATACCCTGGCCTTCTGCACACCACCCTGATACATCTGATCGTGTTTAGAAAGCACTACTGGTTCCTCCCTGATTTCCAGTGTGTCATAGATGGCTTTTAACACATCACCTACGTCCTCCAAGGACAACTTATATCTAGCCCCCCTGGAGGATTCTTCCATGTCAGAGCCTGATTCTGAGTCCAACTGAGAAGGGGACCCTGAGCCGGGAAAACTACGATCTTCCCTATCCCGTACTGCCTCCGTCTCTACGGCTTCTGACAGTTAGGGAGCACTATCTGCCCTGGTAAGGGGGAGGGGTCCCTGGAGCCTATCCATCATTCCCCTAAAGGACTGGAAAGTGGAAGACAGCTCGGTCTTAACCGTAGAAAAACGTTTTTGACATTCTGACATGGGATCATCTTTTACAAGATTACTGACACACTCAGGACATAATGTTTTTTTTTTTTTTTTCCAATTTAAACTCAATTTTGTCCCGCACACGGCACACTTCCTCTTGGGCGTCTGAGTCCTTTCCTGGGTTTTAACCTAACAGAAAAACAAGGACCAAAAAACAGACATTTAATAGTAAGACCCACTGACCACCCACACACACCACTGTGCTGGCTCAGTAGAGGAAGTGCCCCGACCCTCTCCAGAAGCTCTCCGCCCCGGGAGGGACATGCTGTACCCCACTAAAAAACGGGTAACTAGCCCCCCCTGGTAAGAAAAGGCCTGCCCTCGCCCCTTACCTGGGAGGCCCCGGAGCCTGTCGCACTGGCGTCTGAAGCCTGTGTCGCCTCCTCCATGCCGTTGGTTCTTCTAACGGCCTCGCCAAGCTCTGAACCTGGCTCCGGTGTCTGATCTCCCCGCACTGCGCCGTTTAAACTGAAGACCGGAACTGTCCCCACGGCGCCCTCCGATGACGCCGTTCCGCCGGAAGTGCATGTCACTTCCTGCCTTTGGAACGCAGGACCGCCCCTCAATGCGGAAGTGCGACCGCTCGTGGCCAGCCAGCGTCTCTCACCGCCGCCACGCCCCACACGGATCCCCGCCGAATGAAGGACCCGAATGATGTCTCTCGCCCCGGAGAAGTCCCCAGGCTAAGGTACCGTGCAGAGGGGAGCTGGGACTGCCATCAACGGAGGTCCGGCTCCTATGAGCTTTGATGGCAGCATCCGGGGAGCAGCAGCCCTCCCTTCCCAATAGGACAGGGGGGTGCCCAGACCAGGGAAAGAAAACCGTCTAGGTGTCATCCAGGCAGCCTCTGTTCCTTTGCGTGCTCCTTCCCTTCCGGTGGGAAACACAAAATAACTGGAGAAGGAGGCCTGAAGGCAGGACTTTAAAGATTGGGGGTGTGTGTTTCCTGTCCCGGAGGGAGGAGCCCAAGGTCTCAGAGGCTGTCCTGGAAGACGACTTGAGAAAAATTGTTTCGCTGCCATCCTGTGGGAAACACAATCAATAACTGAGGGACAGAGGGAAGGGTGGGGCCTTTTAACCACTTCAGCCCCGAGCCTGTTTTTCAGATTCGGTGCTTAGGAGACTAAAACATTTTTTTTTGCTAGAAAATTATTTAAAACCCCCAAACATTATATATATATTTTTTCTAACAACCTAGAGAATAAAATGGCGGTCATTGCAATACTTTTTCTCACACTGTATTAGCGCAGCGGTCTTACAAGCGCACTTTTTTTGGAAAAAATTCACTTTCTTGAATTAAAAAATAAGACAACAATAAATTTGGCCCAATTTTTGTATATATTGTGAAAGATGATGTTATACCAAGTAAAATGATACCCAACATGTCACGCTTAAAAATTGCACCCGCTCGTGGCATGGCGTCAAACTTTTACCCTTAAAAATCTCGATAGGCGACGTTTAAAAAATTCTACAGGTTGCATTTTTTGAGATGCAGAGGAGGTCTAGGGCTAGAATTATTGCTCTCGCTCTAACGATCGCGGCGATACCTCACTTGTGTGGTTTGAACACCGTTTTCATATGCGGGCGCTACTCGCATATGCGTTTGCTTCTGCGCGCGAGCTCGTCGGGACGGGGCACTTTAAAATATTTTTTTTTTGGTTTTCGTTTTTATTTGTTTTATCATTTTTAACACTGAAAAAAAAAATAAAAAAATATCACTTTTATTCCTATTACAAGGAATGTAAACATCCCTTGTAATAGAAAAAAGCATGACAGGTCCTCTTATATATGAGATCTGGGGTCCAGAAGACCTCAGATCTCATATTCAGGCTTAAATGCAAAAAAAAAAAAAAAAAAAAAGTCAAAATTTAAACAAATTAAATGTCTCTTTAAGACGCTGGGCGGAAATGATGTTTTGACGTCACTTCCGCCCAGCAGAGGTATGGGGACGGCTGAGGGACATTTTTTCCCTCAGTCGCATCCCCGGACAGCCAGCAAGAGGACCCGATCGCCTCCGCCGCTACCGACGGCTACGGTAAGCGGCGGAGGGCGCAGGAGGGGGGGCACCCTCTCATGCCGCCGTTAACGGCGATCTCGCGGCGAATCCGCCGCGATGACCGCTGTTATCGTTAACAGGACTGCCCCACGAAGAGATGGATATCTCGGTTGTGGCAGCAGCTGCTGCCGTTACCGAGATATCCATTTTCAAAAAAATGACGTCTTTGGGGGGCGTGGCGTCCGAGCTCCGACATGGACGTGTAGTCTGAGAGCTCCGCTCTGCCACCGGAGAGAAAGGACCATTAATCACGGCCATCGGCAAATACCGACACATCTACTGACTCCCTACACCCCGCAGCACCAGAGGAGATGACTCGCCACCGCAAAAACCAACAATCTCCGCAGAAGGTGACTGACTTCTTTGCGGCGCGCGGACCTACACAAAATGGCGCTGACTCCAGGGACCCACGAGTCACGCCAGCGCCTGTCTCCCGAGCACAGCAGCAGACCGCGCAGCGGGCTTCCTCCTCTCATAGCGGCGTATCCTCTGGAGACTCCAGCCCCTCTACAAGGAACCCAGTTAAACAGAAAATGAGGACAACTTCTCCTAACAGGGCACCCGGGGACCCGGACATGGAGGTAAGCAGGCCTCACAGTAACGGAGGGCCGCAGCTGCTACCTCCACCAGACCCCATAGCGGCATTCCCCACCTCAGACAGGCCAGTGTCGGACACGATGCTAAAGGAGATGCTCCTGTCCCTTAAGGCCTCCCTACATGCAGATATGACAGCCGGCATTAATCACTGTCAGAGGGAGGTACAGGCCTTAGGAAACAGGGTGGACCAGGTGGAACACTGCATGAATAATCTCACATCTTCCTTCAACACAATGGTGGATGCCCATAGCAACCATAGCGATGAAATTACATGGCTCAAGAATAAGGTGGCAGATTTAGAGGACCGTTCCAGAAGGAACAATGTTAAAATAAGGGGGGTCCCTGAGTCAGTTCCTGACACGCAGCTCCTGACCTATACACAGGCATTCTTCTCCACCCTGCTGCCATCCCTGCTGCCACAGGATCTTGTTGTGGATCGCATACATCGTGTTCCCAAGCCCTCGTTCCTGCCAGATTCCACACCCAGGGATGTGTTGCTTAGAGTGCACTTTTACCATGTGAAAGAACAGATCATGATGGCATCGCGCAGGGTAGAACACAGGCACCCACCGTACGCTGACCTTCAGCTACTTCCAGATCTTTCCAGACATACCCTGCAGCAACGCCGCAACTTGGCGACCATAACTAAGGCGCTGAGGAACCACAATATCCCTCACAAATGGAAATACCCTGCAAAGCTGACCGCCACCAACAACGGCACTTCAGTCCTTATATCCACCCTAGAAGAGGGTCTGACGGTGCTACGTCAATGGGGCATCCTGCCACCTCAAACGCCATCAACTGCGCAAGTCCAAACCCCTGGCCCTATACAGGATGGATGGCAGTTAGTCACGAGGAAACGTAACGCTAAGGCCAAAACCGGTGGTACCGTGTGAATATACCACACAACAGTTACTTTACTCTCTCCGGGAGCGGGGGTTTGCATACAAATCCTTGCTTTTCACCCTCTAAGGCTAATGCAGCAGTTTTGTCTGCACATGGATCGGTTTATTGATCCCCTTCTTATAATGTTTTCTGTTTGTTCACTTTTCTTTCCACGTTTTGATATGCCACCTACTCTTGTTTATCCTAAGCTCAACAAAAGAAAACCAGATCTATATCTTCGTATCATCCTCGGGGCACCCGGACAAGAACTCCTCCATCGAGCCAGAGACCAGGGCCACAGTGAGTACGCACACCACATAACGCAGCAAACAACCCTCAGACCACCAAATGGCACTTAACTGTTTATCAATCAATGCCCGGGGGCTAAATCATCCCGCCAAAAGGCTTTCTATGTGGTCTGAGGCGGAGAAACACAAGGCAGATATCCTGTGCGTCCAGGAAACACATTTTCAAGAGACTAAAGTTCCCAAGTGCTCTCATAGGGACTATCCTCACGTTTTCCTGGCATGCACGCCAGGGCGTAAAGCAGGTGGAGTGTTGATAGCCCTCAAGAACACCCTTTCATTCCAGTTACAGGAAGTGACCCCTGACCCCAATGGCAGATATATCATCCTAAAGGGAGACATCAATACACGCCCGTATACATTGGTGGCTCTGTATGCCCCCAACAACCATCAGTTACGTTTTATCAACAGACTACTGAAAAAAGCCAAATCCCGCCAATACGGAAACCTTGTTGTATGCGGAGACTTTAACCTCATTGTAGACCCAAAGCTGGATACCTCCACGAAAAACTACACTGGCTATACTCACCTAGGCAAGACGATCCACAGCGAAGAACTGTTCGATGCATGGAGATGTATCCACGCTAATTCAAGGGACTATACCTTTTTCTCTAATAGACACTGCTCATATTCTCGTATTGACTTATTCCTGGTCGATAAGTGGCTGCTACAAAAGGTTTCTTCTACTCAGATTCACGATATCACATGGTCTGACCACGCAGCCATAACCATGACCATAGCTGACCAGGCTGCCTTCCCATCCTCTCCCATCTGGCGTACTAATGTCCGTCTCCTACAAAACCCACAGTTAACGGCAAAGATTGCCCAACACCTTTCAGAATTTTTCCTGAACAATGCAAATTCGGTTGAGGACCCCTTTACCCTCTGGAACGCCCATAAGGCGTACCTGAGAGGAATACTAATCCAACTCGGCGCTAGGGAGAAAAAAAGACGCACAAACAAAATTAACTCCATTCTCGCTGACATACACAACCTAGAACAGCAGAACAAACAGACACCCACCCAAGCCCTATCAAAAACACTCTCACAGTTGAGAGAGTCACTGAGAGAAGTGATCGCACAACAATATGATTACCACCTCCGGCGTTTCAAATTGAACTCATACGCTAACGCAAACAGAGCGGGTAAATACCTGGCCAATAGATTGAAAGCAGCGCGCACGAAATCGAGAATTGACCATCTAATACACCCCACGCTTAAACATAAAATTAGCAACCCTCAGAATATAGCTGACCAATTTGCCACATACTATGGAGGCTTATATAATATAAAAGATGACCCTTCCACTCATCAACCGACATCAACCCATATTTCGACATTCCTGCAAAAAATTAATTTACCCTCTCTATCGGATGACCAATTACTCTCCTTGAACTCCCAATTCACTGCCTCTGAGATAGAAACGGTGATAAATACACTGCCTAGTGGCAAATCCCCAGGACCTGATGGGTTCTCTAATGAGTACTTCAAACTGTACAGTTCTCTCCTTACACCACACCTACAGAAAGTGTTCACAAAAGCAGCAAGCACAGCTTCGTTTCCCCCTGACATGCTACAAGCATTTATAGTCACTCTCCCGAAGCCTGGTAAAGACCCAAACACCCCCTCAAACTTTAGACCAATTTCTCTCCTAAATTCGGACATAAAAATTTACGCTAAAGTACTAGCCAAAAGATTAGCCGAATTCATTCCATCCCTCATTAAACGCGACCAGATGGGCTTTGTGCGGGGAAGGCAGACCTCGGACGCAACCAGGAGGGTCATTGACATAATATACCATGCGGAAGCCACCCGAACGCCTTCTCTGTTACTCTCCATAGACGCAGAGAAGGCGTTCGATAGGGTACACTGGAACTACATGCAAATGGCATTATCTAAATTTGGGCTTATAGGTACTATCAAAGATGCGATACTGGCTTTGTACTCCTGTCCATCAGCAAGAGTGTACACATCCGGTATGTTGTCAGTTCCATTTCCGATAACAAATGGGACACGTCAGGGGTGCCCACTTTCCCCAACCATTTTCAATCTCATGATTGAACCCCTGGCGGAAGCCATCAGGACAAACAACAACATAACGGGGTTCCGAACTGGCTCCACTTCCCATGTCGTAAATTTATTTGCAGACGATGTGATACTGATGCTAACAAATCCGCTCACATCTCTTCCTGAAGTTCATGACACACTGATAGCCTTTGGTAAAATCTCGTATTACAAGGTCAACTTCACAAAATCCTTCATCCTTAGTTTAGGCGTGCCAGCCTTAGACCGCACCCGACTGCAAACATCACTTCCTTATGTATGGGATGACAAACATATTACCTATTTAGGCATTAAACTGACCAACAGCACTAGATCCCTAGCTGACACTAACATGAGACCCCTCCTACATAATGTTGCCACTCAAACTAACAATTTATCCAAAAAAGAATTATCCTGGATGGGTAGGTTAGCAGCCTTCAAGATGCTTATATTGCCACAAATCCTGTATATATTTAGAACGATCCCTATTGCCATTGCCTCACAACACATCAGACAACTCTCCAATATTCAATGGCAATTCCTATGGGGTGCAAAAAAGGCCAGGTGCTCGCGCAAATCCTTACTCCCCCACAAGAGTGTTGGGGGGGCAGGCTTGGTGGATTTACGGGACTACCTGTGGGCGACCAGACTTGACCAGCTCAAGTTATGGTTTTCCTCCACTGACACACCAATGTGGGTAGATATAGAGAAATCCTTGGCTCCTACACAAGATTTAATGTTGGTTCTTCTGGGAGATTCATGGATACCATGGAACATATCCAACACACCCCCGACAATCACCACCTCATTACAGACGTGGAGACTTCTCCTAAGTGAGCAACTCCCTGATAGTAGAACCATAGACTACAAATTTCCTATTAGTTGGATTGAAACTCAAATACCAATGTTATCACTAAAAACTCTCAGCGCCCATGGGATACATACAGTTCATGACTTATTGGAAAGTACAAAGCCTAAGACAGTAGACCGCTTAATGCGAGAGTTTAGTCTACCGCCACACCTATTCTTTACTTGCGCAAGAGTGACCCACTTTTTGTGGAAACACCCTCCCCCAGTAATCCGCCTACCAACTGCAATATGGCAACACTTGACAGATGCCCAGTCGCACAATAAAGGTATAGGTCTTTATTACAATACGTTGCAGCTTAAAACAGTTTTTCACAAATCGCAGAAACACACGAAATGGGAAGAAGACTTGGGCTCCACATTCACTGAAGCTCAGTGGAAACTCGCATTCCGCTCTATCCAGAATGCCACTCACTGCACTGGACACTGGGAATTGATGATAAAAATTTTCAACCGTTGGCAATACACCCCCTGTAGGCTCGCACTTATGTTTCCCTCTGCATCGCCTCTTTGCTGGAGGAATTGCGGACATAAAGGCCATCTATTACATATGCTCTGGGAATGCCCCAGCCTGACCAGTTTCTGGAATCAAACCTTTAAACTTATATCGTCTACCACGGGAATACTTGTTCCCCCCAACCCAACACTAGCTATACTCCACATAGGGATGGAAAGTATACCACATGACATGAGACAAGTAGTATCACACATTCTATTAGCAGCTAGGTCCCTAGTACTTCAAAATTGGAAACACGCTGCCACACTTAACACCACGGACCTTGCTAGAAAAATTCAGCAAAACTACACATTCGAACGACTGCTAGCAATCAATGCACAAAAAGGCAGCGCATTCGACAGAAGATGGGAAATCTGGACTAGTAGATATAATACTGGATAAGATGCATGTATGCTTTGGATAACGCTCCCTCCTCTATTGTCACCTAAATTTGATATATGATCTCTCCTCAATGTTTTCTCCTCCTTTTTACACTTGTGGCATTGTTACCAATATCCTTGTCAATATCGTTACTGCTATTGATATCTTTATAATCTTCTTTTTCTTTATTACTGTTATTGTAAATTTCAATAAAAAGTACTGATAAAAAAAAAAAAAAAAAAAAAAAAATGACGTCTTTGGACGTGGGGCCAGTCAGAAGTGGTTAAACTCTGTTGATTGTGTTTCCTGTCAGGTGGGACCGTCCTGGAAGATGACTTGAGAAATATATATATATATATAAATTATCAAAACAGAAAAAAAATAAAAGTGAAATAAAACAATAAATAAACAAACACATAAATAGCTCCCATCTCACATGCTAGCTTGCAGAAGTGAACACATACATAGGTTGTGCCCAAATATGTCAACAGCATTCAAACATGTGAGGTGTCACTGCAATAATTTCATCGCTAGACCTTCTCTGTAACTCTAAACAGATGCCATGCAAAGAAACAAAAAAATAAAAAATAAAAAATCACCTAGGGAGATTTTTAAGTACTAAAGTTTGGTGCCATTCCACAAGTTTGTGCAATTTTACATTGTGACATTCTAGGTATCTATTTATTCAATGTGACATTTTTTTTTTTTTTTTTTCAAAATGTGAAAGATAAAGGCCAACTTTGTTTTTTTTAATTTCTAGGGTTTCATCTAAAAAAAAAAAACATAATAATAATAATAATGTTTGGGGGTTTTGAATATATATATTAAATATAGAAGAAATGTGTCAGAACTGGCCTGGGTAGCAAGTGGTTAAGTTATTATTCCGTTTGTTTTTTATATACATTTGTAATCTTCCAAAATTGTGTCGGATCAGATAAAATAAGAATATAAGACCGTGGAGGGGCAAGGAAAAACATGTCTTGTTACGTTTTGGTGTGTTATGGTTTAAGAACTTTTCACTGTATCTTAATAGACTGCGATTTCATATAAAGTTACAATGTAAGGCGGGAGATTGTAGCGGATCTGAAATTGCAACAATGCTTCTGAGTGCGGCGTAACTGTTTACTCAGCGCTGCCACCTAGTGGTCAGTCGGGGTATAACACTGGTGCGTGTGTGCAGTACAAGGCGAAGAATAGAGGAATGTATACCGTTTTTTTTTTTTTTTTCCTCTCTCTTTCACCCAGACATTTATCAGTGAAAGATTGTCCTCGTATCAACCTGAATATGTAGACACATTAAATAAATAGTAACCATGAAACAGATAAATATATAAACAAAAAAAACGACCGATTGTGGATTGGTAAATTAGGAATCAAACTGATACTGTGCCAATCCAAGTTCTGGAATTGTTTGACTAGAAATATATATAGATAAAATTACACACACTTCGTAGATTACCAAAAGATAATAACGGTATTGTAAAGGAAGAGCATTTATAATTGATAAATAGTTTAGATGTTGTATTACATCTAAACAAAACAACGCACAATCGGATTGTATAGTGTATGTTCAGCTTAAAAGAACTTCCTGTCAGGCATACTAGAAATTAATATAACTAAACACAAAACGATGACAGCCCTTTGTATGAGAAGGTGGGTGGCCCTGAGAAGGGCCTTTGTGTAGGTGAAGTGGGTAGGTGTCTATGAGGATTTAGCCTCCGAATCCGTAGAGAGTGCGGCCCTGGCGTTTGAGAGCATAGACGACATCCATGGCGGTGACGGTCTTCCTCTTGGCGTGCTCGGTGTAGGTGACGGCATCGCGGATGACATTCTCCAGGAAGACTTTGAGCACTCCGCGGGTCTCCTCATAGATGAGTCCGGAGATGCGCTTGACACCCCCTCTGCGGGCCAAACGTCGGATGGCGGGCTTGGTGATGCCCTGGATGTTGTCCCGGAGCACCTTCCTGTGCCGCTTAGCGCCTCCTTTTCCCAGACCCTTCCCGCCTTTTATTTTTTTTTTAAACCATAATTTTTTTATTAAATTATCAACATAGTATACAGAGCTGGTACAAAGAGATTAGTTCGAGTTGTATAAAGCATTATAAAAAAGTACAGCTTACAGGGATATATGGACATTGCACAACGTGGGTTACATATATTCTCTAAAGGTTGACCTCCTGAGGAGGTTAGGCCTGTCACCCCTTTGGGTACTACTGTGAGCAGGCTAGATGCAGTTTCAACAATATGTATCCTATCCAGGACCTTAACGAGGGTCCATGGTGCGCAACAAACCTATAAGTGTTCCTAGACACATTTAACTCAAACAAGAACAAGGAAAGGAAGAAGAAAAAAGAAAAAAGAAAGAAAGAAAGAAAGAAAGAAAGAAACAGTTCAACAGTGATCATCAAAGATCTGAATCGAATGTAGAAAAGCATACCTAGATAGATACCGAATTTTACCACTAGATGGCATAGTCGCTACATTTTACATATATCATGTATATTACAGAGTTACAGGTGTGAGGGGGCATATTTAGATGACTTCCATATGTCCCAGTGTTTATAGAAGGTGTGGGATCTTCTTTCTGTGTAGGCTAACATTTTTTCCTATAGTGTACTGCGAGTTCACCCTAGATATTACTTCTGTAATGCTTGGAGCTTGTTGGGTGCGCCATTCCTTTGCTATGGAAATACGGGCCGCAAACAATATGTGCACAACCACCTTTCTCATTAGTGGCGGAAAGTTTTCTATGCCCAGACTCAGCAGAGTAAATGCAGGGTTGAGTGCGTATTTTATTGATGTGACATGAAAGATAATCGATTGTACCTTCTTCCAGAACTTTTGAATGATCCTACAGCTCCAAAAGATATGGAGTAGGCTCCCCACCAACTGACAGTTTCTCCAGCAAAGTGGTGTTATAGAATTATCCATTTTATTTAATCTGACAGGGGTTAGGTACCACCTATGTAGCAATTTCTGTGCATTATCCCAATGCTCCACACATGCTGATGATTTCCCATTATATCTGATTGCTGCATGCCATTGATGCAGTGGAAATTCTAGCTGCAGTTCCCTTTCCCATTTTAACATGTTTGGGCTTTTACTCTGAACGTATAGGGGAGAGGCATATTTATAAAAAAATGGATATCCCCTTGCGCAAGTTTAGGGTTTTGCTCCTCAGGAAATCCCAGAGGATCTGCGGAATTTCTATAGGTCTCCTCCCATTAATTTTGGTATAGTGCTGTATTTGGAACGCCCTATATTTGTCTACAGTATTCTGTTCAGTCAGCGGGGGCGTAGAGTAGTGTGCCCCCATCTTTTTCCAAGCCGTAACCGTGAAGTCAGGAATGAGGTACTCATATGTTGCTAGTGGTATTTGCAAGGTTTGGGTGGGAACGTCAGTGAAGTGAACATTAGTTAGGGCCGACCATGCCTTCAAAGCAGCTTGTATAGTTGGATAAGGCGGAGTAATTGGGCTGTGATGCAGACTGGCAGCTATCACCAGTGCAGGGAGATCATGACCAGGAGTGACCGCATGTTCTATTGCTGACCACCGGTTGTCAGTTTGGCAAGAGAACCAGTAGCGCATTTGGTCCAATACTGCCGCTCTATAATACAGTTGGGCATTGGGTAATCCAACTCCCCCCAGGTGTTTGGGCTTGTAAAGTTGCGCTAATGCCACTCTGGGCTTTCTATGCCCCCAAATGTATTTCCTAAGTGATTTTTCTAATTGCGTAAAGAACTTTTGAGGTATCGGGATGGGCAGCGTTCTGAAGTGGTACAGTAGTTTGGGGAGTACTTGCATTTGAAACGCCGCTATCCTTCCTAGCCAGGAGAGGTGTAGGGCACCAATCTGAGTGAGTTCCGCCTCTACTTTGTTTAGGAGGGGGGGGAAATTGCTTGCATAGATTTTGTTTGAGGAGGCCGTTAATTGGACACCCAAGTAAGTAATTGAGGGAGGGTCCCAGTTGCAGGGGAAGCTATTTTTTAAAGTGTTCTTTTCTTTGTCAGATACATTTAGTGTCAAGGCGTGACATTTAACTGCGTTAACTTTGTAAAAGGATATTTGCCCAAACTTATGTAATATTGATTGTATCGCTGGCAGGGATTCTACCGGTTTGGAGACAGTTAAAATTATGTCATCCGCAAAAAGCCCGATTTTGTGAATATCGGAGTTAATTCCTATACCCGTTATCTTATTGTTAGACCTGATGTATTCTGCCAATGGTTCTATCACTAACGAGAAGATGATTGGGGATAGTGGGCAGCCTTGACGGGTGCCATTGGAGAGAGAGAAGGAGTCAGACAGTAGGCTAGATGAATATACCCTGGCTGTGGGGGTGGAGTACAGCGACATGATTGCCGAGTGTATTAAGCCCGAGATTCCAAATTTATGTAAAGTCCTTGACAGGTATCCCCAATGGACCCTGTCAAAGGCCTTTTCTGCGTCAAGGGCTATGAAGGCGCTGGGGGTTTGTGTGGCCTCTGCTAGGCGTAGGAGATCAAGCATCCGTCTGGTCCCATCCGGTGCTTGTCTGCCTTTCACAAATCCAACTTGGTCAAGATCAATAAGGGAGGGAGTGACGTTCATTAGTCTATTGGCTAGGACTTTAGCATATATTTTTAAGTCGGAGTTCAGGAGGGATATTGGTCTGAAATTTTGGGGGGTCGACGGGTCCTTGCCAGGTTTGGGTAGGGTTACGATGACAGCTTGGAGCATTTCCGTGGGGAAGGTTCCTGACGAGGCCGCGATATTGTAAATTTCTACTAATCGAGGGGCGAGTATATCAGAGAATGCCTTATAGTACTCTGCTGAAAAACCGTCCGCTCCCGGGGATTTGTGCATGGGTAGGGAATGTATCACATCCACTACTTCCTGCAATGTTATGGTGGAGTTGAGCTTGTGCAGAGAAGGACCCTCCACAGAGGGTAGATGCACCCCCTGTAGAAAGTCCTCAATTTCTTTATCCGTCGGTTGGTGTGTAGATTGGTCTTTGTTCAGATTATATAGTTCTTCATAATAATTTTTGAAGGCGTTGGCGATATCTTTGGGGTTATGGTATGTCATTTCACGATTATGGTGTTTAATGTGAGTAAGGTTGGAGCGGGCTTGTCTCTTCTTAAGCTGGGAAGCTAACAGCTTCCCCGCCTTGTTGTTCTGGGAGTAGTAAGAGACTTTGAGTCTCTTAAAGAAGATGTCATATTCAGCCCTAAGTGCCTGCCGCAATTCCTCACGGCTGGCATTTAGGCGTTGGAGAATTTCACTGGACCTGGTTTGCGGATTTTTATGTTGCGTTTCTAGGTCAGCTATGGACTCCTGCAGTTGTACCATTCTTTGTTGTTTCTTTTTCTTTTCCCTAGAGGCAACCTGTATGAGGGCGCCCCTAGTGAAAGCTTTGTGTGTGCACCAAGTTGTCATAGGTGAACATTCACCGTTGTCATTGATGAGGAAGAATTCTTTTATTTTTTCGCCTATCTCGTCCCTAATTTCGGGGCGTGACAGGAGAAATGTGTTGTTTCGCCACAGTGGCCTGTGGGAAATTTTGCCGGAATCCACCACTTCAATAGTCACAGGCGCGTGGTCCGACCATGTGATGCTGTGGATGTCGGCAGCTCGGACTTTTTGTAGCGTGTACATGTCAGTCAGGAAGAAATCTAATCTCGAGTAGCTATCATGGACATTAGAATAAAAGGTGTAGTCCCTCTCGGTAGTCCTCAGGCACCGCCAGGGGTCAAATAGCCTTTCCTCGTGACACAGTGCCCCTAAAGAGGGTCTCTGCCTGAGGGCCACCGAAGAGACATCCAGCTCCTCGTTCAGTACCATGTTAAAGTCACCACATATTATTAAACCACCTTTTTGCAATTGCTTTGCTTTTTTGATAACCTTCCTGATAAACCTTAAGGGCCTAACATTAGGTGCATACACATTTACCAGCGTGTAGGTGACATGGTCAATGTCTGCTACTAGTATGAGGTAACGACCGCAAGGATCAGCATGGACCTGTAAAAGAGAAAATGTTAATGTGTCCTTACAAGCAATCAAGACCCCGTTTTTCTTGGAGCTGTTCATAGCGGTGAAGACATGTGGAAATTTGACATGCGTACATTTTGGTGGGTTAACGTTAGAGAAGTGAGTTTCTTGTACACACAAAATGTCGCATTTGGCTTCTATGGCTGATTTCCACATGTTCCTGCGCTTGTAAGGGCTATTTAGCCCCCTCACATTATTAGACCATATTTTAAGTGACATTCTTCTGGTAAGTTGGGCAGCAGTGCCATCCAGTGGTAGTTTTCAGCATTGACAGGATCAGTTCAGGTATGTAACGCTTGTAGAGATGAAAAAAGAAAAATGAACGAAAAAACACAAAAAGACAAGGATCTAGAGTCCATGTAACCTCCGAACCAAAAACCGGTTCATGTTGAGCAGGCCGCTTGGCATGCGGCAAGTAAGTCACGGCAAGCATCCCGTAACCAAACATGGGGAGAAAAAAAAAAGAAAAATAGTAACAGCCGAACACCGGGTGCCATTCAGGACAGATGGATAATCATCAAAGACATCAAAAGTGGGCCAGGTTGACAAGTAGAAAGGGAAGAGTACAGCAGTTGATGAGAAGCAAAAGAGGCAGTCCTCAATGAAAAGTAGCAGGAGTCGCATCAAATCTGCATACAAAAGTCACTTACTCTTTCTGTTCTGCCGCTGGGAGTTGCGATGTTGGAGTGAGGGTTCAGGTTCCGCCAGGAGTCCTTCAGCAGGAATCAGACGCCATTTCTTGAGGAGATTGAGACCTTTATCCAGTGATGCGATTGAATGCGATTCATTGTTCACTTCCACCAGCAGTTTGGCTGGGAAGCCCCATTTGTAGAGGATTTTGTGATTTCTCAATATTTTAGTGATAGGTACTAGCTTGTGCCGTGCTGCCAGTGTGGCTTGTGACAGGTCAGCGTATAGTGCGATTCCAGCAAAGGGATCAGGTAAAGCAGGATGTTGTCTAGAGTATCGCATAAGTTGGTCCTTGATGTGGTAAAAGTGGATTCTTGCTATCACATCTCTAGGGACTTGCTCAGGCAGGAAGGAAGGTTTGGGCAATCTGTGAGCCCTGTCTATAATGATGTCGGCTGGACTCAAAGTGGGAATGGCTGTCATCATCAGTTTTTGCAGATAAGGTGTAAGTTCTGCGGGTTTGACAGTCTCAGGGACCCCCCTAAACTTAACGTTGTTCCTTCTTGCCCTGTCCTCTAAATCTGCCATTTTGAGGCGCATAGCTGTAATATCTTCCACCAATTCAAAGTGAGCATCCACAAGGTCATTGTGTGCTAAGGTGAACTCCTCCATCTTCTGCTCCACATACCCCACTCTGTTATTAACTGCAGAAACTTCCTGCTTAGTAGATTGCATGAACGCTGCCATATCACATTGCAGGGCTCCCCTCAGGGTTTGCAGCATCTCCTTCATGGTGGTATCAATAATAGGCTGACCTGATGTGGGGAACGCATCCAGTTGCTGGGCATAAGCAGAAGCTTCCTCCATCTCCTCTCCCTCATGGACAGCGCCATCTTGGGTTCCCGGGGCCTCCCCAACCCTCCGTTTTTGCTTGGCAGGGCTGCTAAAGGGGGATGCTGGTGGAGGAAATCCATTAGGATTCGACTCACCCGAGGATGGCAGCGGATTAGATGCAGCTGTGTGTGTGGGATCCGGAGCGCGGCTCCCAGCGCCGGCGCCATCTTGGAAATCTCGGCCCCCGGCTGGGGGAAAGAAATCGGTTAGTTTTCGGGGTCCCTCTCTCTCTTTCCGCTTGAACATGGTGTCCAGGTTGTTCCCCTGCTTCCCCTGTATTTTGCAGGTGTTTTTGGGGTGTCTTTGTGTGCTGTGAGCCGCGATATATCACCCGGTGTGTCAGAGCTCACCTAGCACACGTCCATCAGCTCTGGCTGCCGGCTCCGCCCCTTCGACCCTTCCCGCCTTTACCGCGACCAGACATGATGTAGGATTTCTGTTCCAAAAACAGACTGCGCTCCAGCTGTTTGCACGCTCTCCTTATATAAAACCAAGCGGACCTGATGGAAACCTTCCTGCAAAATAGGCGGAGTCACACCCAATTCATTACAATAGAATAGGGAATTTCATTCCTTTATAAATCTACTAAATATTTTGTTGTATTCAGTAACAGCAATACATTTCCAGAAGATTAATTTATTCCTTTTTCTCAACTATTTTATATTTATACCTGGAGATTACACGGGAAACTTGAATCTTTAATACTTGAAAACAGAAACACATTTACCTGTTTCTATTGTTCACAGTAATCTCATATTTATAAAACATGATTTAAAACAAAAAAAGAAGACAAAGAAACACATTGCTTCCGACGTTACTGGGTGTAAGGCTGTGCGGACCTGATGGAAGACAGGAAGAGATGGGGCGGGGTCGAGTCATTTATTACACTGCAGAGAATATCATTTATTTAGAAGTTTTTTCAATATTTTTGCTGAATAGAAACGGATGTAATTCTTCAGAAGCACAACTTAATCATTATTGATTAATTGAATTATATCTCTATATTTTTTAATTTGCATTCTGCATTCTGAGGACTTGGAATACATGAGAACACATGGGAATGTTTTATATTATTCAATAATCTTCAATAATCTATATATATTAAAAAAAAAAAAAAAAAAAATGTGGCTGGTGCTGTGCTGTTAAAGAAAAAAAATAAACTCTTTCAAATAAGTGTCAAGGTCAGTTCAACAAAAGTGCTAACATCAATAAATATGCTAAAAGTAATAACTGAAACGACATGTACACACAGAAGAGCATACAATGATTGTTGCATCAATCTTCTTCCATGCGATAGACGCAATGTGCAAAAAAAGCCAGATGTGCAATAACAATGTGACAACAGTTGTCATTATCCGTCAATTTCCTCCTTCTGTGCAAACTAGCAAAGTGCAGAAGATTGAATAACAATTTATTTTCTTCTGTGCAAACACATATAATGTGCAAAGCGTGCAGTACATTGTATCCTTCTTCTTGTGTGCAGGTGACACTCTAGTAGCAATGGCCTCTTACCTTGCGGCTATGAGGCAACCGCATATATCACTGATAACCGTCAGTATTCAGGCAGGGGGGGCTTGCTTCCTAGTAATGTCACGGCTTAATGGTCACGGCTTAATGGTCGTTTTAGAGTCTGCAATTTTCAGCTATATAACAGAACAGAACACATTACAAAAGAAATAATCCGTAGAAGACAAATCTATTATTCCTTTTACTGCAGTTCTTTTTATTTAAATCGGAAATTACACTGAAAATATCAATCTGTCACATCATATCAGATAACACAATCGCCAGTTGCTACTGTTAATAACCATTTCATATATTTAAATGACTAATAAAGAAGAAATACAAATGTCCCACATTCCTGTTTCTAAGAGTCATTGTACATATGTATCTGGCTGTATCATGATCGCTACATATTTCTAATAGTTCATTAATGAAACAAAGAAAACATATAATAATAATAATAATAATAATAATAATAATAATAATAATAATAATATGGGGGAAATCCATAATTACTACATGTCTTAAGGAGAGAACATTAATTATAGGCCAGTTTCACGATCATATAAAGATCTGATGATGAAACATGTAATACTTCATATTCCCATCATATAGAAAGGAAGATATCTATGAGAGAAGTCACCTTACTATCATGTTCTGTATATAGGGGGGAGGGGATTCTTCATTCCGAGGACTTGAAATAATAGAGAACATATGGAAATGTTTTACATGATTTAATAATCTTCAGAATCCATTTCTATTCATTCTAGACTAATCAATGAAAACAAAGCACGGATGACATTTCTCCGATAAATGTCTCATCTGATGATCTCAGTGTCGGATTTGGCGGTATAATAGGGCTGATAGTCTGTATCGTGCTTTACTATTTAGGCGGGCAAATTTGAAAGTAGCAATTTGAAATCTGAGCCAATCAGAACAGTGGGCGTTACCTTCATCAGCCAGTAATGTTTTTCTTAGGAGAATTTCAAAGAAATGTGTTCTGAGATCTTTCTCTGTTTTCAGCCCAGTAAATACTTGTTCAGTAGACTTGTCATTGATCTCTATAGCAAACATTCTCTAGCAGGGCGGATTCTGTATTGTGGAGTAAAAGAAAAGACTAGAAGAAATGTGACATTCCTATTTCTAATGTATTTATTCTTCTTGGTTAGATAAACTGCCCGACCGTTCAGAGGAGCGTTGATCGATGTCCCCGGTGGAAGAGATATCAGATTGTACTGCCGGATAATTCTATCTGAGATCTTTGGAATGTTCTATAGAATTCCGGCGACAAAATGTGTCTGAATCTAATTCATATATGCAACAAACACAGTTTTGGGCTATCCCTTCAGATGAAATGTATTGGGCATGAAACATTACATTGTTACTTTATCTGAAATCACAAGTTGAGAAGATCTTGGAGTTCTTAAAGGGTCACTAAAGGAAAAAAATAAAGTAAAAACATGCTGAAATGACGGTTTACAGGGTATAGAGACATACAAGTTAAGTGATTCCTTTTTTAAATGATTAAACATAGATACAAATCAATCATATAATGTGCCTGCAGGTTAGTTTTCACTTTTGAACTGGCTTCATGTTTCTGCAAAATAGAAATAGACACACAGAACAAAAACAAACAAATCCAGGGCAGTGTTTTGTTTTTAAAATTAATCTGATTGGTTCTGGAAAGTTTTAGACACGCAGTAATGACAGCTTAAACCATCGTGAGAAAGCTCCCAGTATGGTGGTTATAAGGAAACAGACAAGCAGGAAGTGTGGAGAACAGAGCAGGATGACAGCAACTTCAAAGCAAAAAAACGAACAATGAGGACATGAAAAACCAGTACTGCAGTAAGGTAAAGGAAGCTATTTAGCTAAAAAAAATCCTTTAGTGATCCTTTAACCCACAACACAATCAGGAAAGAAGCAAGGAAGCAAGGAAAACAAACCAGTGAGGGTTATGTACTAAAGGCAAATCAACTTTGCACTACAAGTGCAAAGTGCACTTGGAAGTGCAGTTGCTGTAAATATGAGAGGTAGATCTAAAAATGAGGGGAAGCTCTGCTGGTTTTATCATCCAATCATGTGCAAGCAAAAATGCCCCCCCCCCCCCCCCCCAGAAATATAAATTGACTAGGCAATGTAACACAGGGAAGACACCTCTATATAATAACATCAATATGGAGTGATAATTCAAGACCCAGATTATGGGTACCACGATAAGTCCCCCCTTTGCGATCCCTCACAATGCTCGCTACAGAAAGAAAGGTTGAACAGAGTTTGATTCCTCATGTAAAAAGGCAATCACAGTCTGCTCGTAATGATATGTTGCTGTATAAACATTGTCATTATAACAAATAAACTGTAAAAAAACAAACAAATTAAATGTACTAAAAAAATAACTAAACAAAGAAAAGAAAGAAAACATTTTCCATCAGTCTGATCCAGATTTACAAAGTTCCACTTGCACAACTATTATATTGAACAACTAGAAAGCCAGCATCAAGTAATATTCAATTAGGCCTCAATCTATCCAGTTATAATAATGCCCCTCCCCTGTACCAGTCCATGTATGTACCCCCATGGCCGTTTGAAGGAATTTGGGGGCCCCAAGCAAAATGGGGACCCCCAAGCACCCCCCACACACGCAAAGCCTACATTAAGGCTACATTATTTTTTTACTCTCATGTTCTATGTTTTTCTATTCTTACCTCCCCTTCTTCCCTATAGCGTGGCCAAAATTCCACAAGTGGGTTAAAGCCTGTTATCCACTCACTTAGTCAGTATAGGTCCCCCCTGCAGCAAACCAGACGGAGAGTGCCTGTACTGCCTAGAGAAATACACCACGACTCCACCACAAGTACCCCCCCTGGAAGTACCACGGACCCGAAGTCGGCCGGGAAAAGGAAACTGAGTCTCCTCCC